>CAUYON010059444.1:0-10795 GCA_963573935.1 Arctocebus calabarensis | reverse complement strand
CTTGGCGCCTGTGGCTCAGCAGGCTAAGGCGCCAGCCATGTACACCTGAGCTGGCGGGTTCGAATCCAGCCCAGGGCCCGCCAAATGACAATGACAGCTGCAACCAAAAAATGGCCGGGCGTTGTGGCGGGCACCTGTGGTTCCAGCTACTTGGGAGGCGGAGGCAGGAGACTTGCTTGAGCCCAGGAATTGGAGGTTGCTGTGAGCTGTGATGCTACAGCACTCTATCCAGGGTCACAGCTTGCGGCACTGTCTCAAAAAAAAAAAAAAAAAAGACCGAATCAGGTTTTCCAAGCTAAGGGAAAAACACATGTATGAGGACCCAGAATTCTTTGAAGACATTTAGTGGGGAAACTCACCATGACCATGACCATTTAGTGGGGGAAGTCCCATGGTGGGAGGATATGACATTGCATTTTAAGGGTCTCGGACTGGGCACAGTGGCTCATGCCTATGATCCTGTACTCTGGGAGGCTGAGGTGGGCAGGTGGATTGCTTGAGCTCAGGAGTTCGAGATGAGCCTGAACAAGAGTGAGACCCCATATCTAGGAAAAGCAGAAAAACTAGCTAGGCATTGTGGTGGGTGCCTTTAGTCCCAGCTACTTGGGAGGCTGAGGCAGGTGGATCACTTGAGCCCAGGAGACTGAGGTTGCTGTGAACTGTGACACCACGGCACTCTACCTAGGGTGACAAAGTGAGACCCTATCTCATCAATCAATCAATCAAATAATAAAGGGCCTTGATGTCATTGAAAGTTTGAACTTTATGTTTTCTCAATATGATATGCATATGAGTCACCTGAGAATCTTGTTATAATGTTGATTTTGCTTCATGAAATTTGGACAGAGCCTGAGATGCTGCTTTTGTAAGAAGCCTGTAGTTAGTAGTGTGCTGATGAATATTTAAAAACTCGTTCTGGGTCAGAGGTCAGAAGGGCATTTGCCAATTGCCATGTTGCAAATGCTGCCTCCGTGGCTTATTTCAGGCAGTCAGCGTGGTATCTCTAGCCCTGGAGCGGAAAGGGGTGTGCACAATCAGCTCTTTCAAGTCACTCCCAGCCGGCTGCAGAATATTGTGTCTCCTGGGCGATGCCCAGAGTTCCTGACCTAGGTCCCCACTTTGCAGAGGAAGGTTCTAGTACAGAGGTTCTTCAACTTGGCCGCACATGAGAATTCCCTATAGGAGATATTAAAAGTCAGGAAGGAGAAATAAAGAAAACTCCATTCCAACCCCATTCATATGTTCATATTCAGCAAGTATTTAAGACGCAGTAGGCCAGAAGTGGTGGCTCACGCCTGTAATCCTAGCACTCTGGGAGGTGGAGGCAGGGGGGTTGCTTGATCTCAGGAGGTTGAGATCAGCCTGAGCAAGAGTGAGACCCCATCCTTCCTAAAAATAGAAAAATAAACGTGGTGTGGTGGTGGGAACCTGTAGTCCCAGCTACTCAAGAGCTGAGGCAAGAAGATCACTTTAGCCCAAGAGTTTGAGGTTGCTGTGAGTTAGGAAGATGCCATGGTACTCTACCCAGGGCAACAGAGTGAAACTCTGTCTCAAAAAAAAGAAAAAAAGACACAAACGTTAAGTGGTGAGAATTACCTTGTATATCCCCTCTTCCTTTCTGTACTCTCTGGTGTTCTCCGTCACTCCAAGTGCCTAGAGCTCTTCATCCAGTTCTTCCTTTTGCTGACACATACTAATTTTTCTTCTTTTTCTAATAGTCTATAAATTCTATTTTCCTTATACCTTCTATTTCTAGTGTCCTACGCATAAAGTAAACCTTCATTTCTTCGTTTCAGGCTCTGGCTGGACATTGGCCAGATATGCCAAAATTAACCTCGTGTTAATAGGTTTTATTATGGTTTAGGTGCTGGCAGGCCTACAGATCAGGAGCTGACTGTCATTAAACAGATATTCTATTAATATAGTCCCAAAGGGTGAGCACCATGGGAAAGTCACAAGACAGGGAAGCGAGGAGCCTTGCTTGTGGTTTTCATGAGAAGAAATGGACAAGAAAGGATGTGCAGATTTAGGATTGGGTAGTTTGAGTGACTTCTGTGAGCACTGGAAGTACAAGGATGCCCCTGGTCGTCTGGTACCTGGAGCTGTTGTGATTAGGACAGGTGTATAGTGGCCCGGAATGTGAAAGTATGATGAAGAAGGTAGTTTGGGGTGTGGACTCTGGATTGGTTGGTGTGGATTTGGAAAGAGAATTTCTAAAGTGTGGGAGAGGAAGAGAGAGGAAAAGACCAAGGCAAGGTGAGTCAAGCATAGTACCAGGTGCTTCAGAATAAGGCATGTCCAGCATATGCCTGTAGGGGAGATGTTAAAATGTGAAGTTCAAAAAAAATAAATGAATAAAATGTCAAGTTCACAGAAGTTACAGACATTGGCAGCACAAACTCATAATGAGATAAAAATTACTTAAAGCCTCTCTACCCTTCCTTGAGATACCTGGATTTTTTTTTTTTTTTTGGACATTTACAGCTGCACACTTTCATAAATATAAAATATATAAACAATTAGGTAACTGTGTGGTGAAGCTTGGCAAGATAGTTAAATTAAGAGATACAAGTGTCCCTCTAAACTTTCTGTTTCTCATTTTTTTCCGAATATTAACATACAATTTCTCATTTTCATTTTGGAAGCCATTTATCATAAAAGATCATTCTTTTCTTTTAAAGAATGGCGAACAGCAGGAAATGCAAGCTGCCTTCTGTATTTCTGAGGTGATGTTTTTATTATTTCTGTGGTGTCTGGGGCACCCTGATATGTGCGTGAGTAAATCCAGTGATTTACCTCCCTGAGAATGGTGTGACACTGCAGAGGAGGGAGATGGTAGCATTGCTGATCTCCAAGTTTCTGATGCATTGGGTTTAAGACTGTCTCTTCTGCTGGAGAAACTCACTGATGGTGTGCCTGGCTGGTCTGCCAGGATGGCCCTGCTGGCAGACACCATCTTGCTGCCCATCATGACCCCTGAGAAGGTGATCTTCCGGGTCACCAGAAAACAACAGTGATAGCCTGAGCCCGAGCTGTGGGCAGCTGGGCACGAGATCCCCAGGGATACTTAAATTTTAAAAACAGATACTTGTTAAGTCAAATGATTCTCTAGTTTGGTAGGGTCTTTAATGTGTCTCACATCAATATTCAATTCAACACAGTTTTGAGTGCCAGTCAGAGGTGGATGCTGGGGCGGGGAAAGTGTATCAGGCAGAGGGAGCCGTGGAGGGAGAATGAACACAGGACAGCTCCCAGAATCCTGTGCCTTGCTGCGGAAGGCCGGCATGCAGACAGCCACACAGAAAGGAAGGGGAAATAAATCAAGGCTTAGAGAACCTTAAGAAAGAAGATTTAACAAGAAATCCCTGAGGGGTGGCAATTGTCTCAGCTCATGGTTGACAGGAGCTGTATGACAATTATTAAATAAAAGTGAAAGCTCGCTCACAATCCCCAGAAATGCAGATTTAGTGTAGTGTTGATTGAAAAGAGACTCATTTTCTCAGCCTGCCAGCACTCAAAGTGGCAGGCAGGACGTCATTCTAAGAATTAAAGAGTTTAACTTGAAATTTTTTTCTAGAGTGAAGGTTACTTCCCCAGCTTGGGGGTCAGCTGCTGGAATGCCTGAGAGAAGATTGGATCAGTTAAAATGTGTCTGCAGTAAGTTAACAGCAAAAGTGCCTTGTGATGGTTTAAGCCATAAAGATAATTTGTTTGTCATATAGCAGGATGTCCGAACGAAGGTGGTGCTGGGGATTTTTTGATATTTGTGTTGATGGAAAAAAATGACCATCTTTGATTATAATGTGTCCTATTAAGTCCTAGCAAGAGACCAAGGCTACTTTGCAAATAGAATACAGCAGAAGGAATGTTGTACAAATGTTGAGCTGAACCTTGAAGAGACTTTGTACATTCATTTTCATTCTTGAATTCTACCTATCCACCGTGGGCATAAGACTAGCCTAACTTAACTGGTGATGGGAGAGCGCATGGAGTAGAAATGGGGACCTCAGCTGTGTCATCTCACCATCCCCGAAGACTCGCCAGCTCTTGGTGGCCCTGGAAGCTGACCACAGATGCATGAGACAGATCAAATGAGTCTACAAGACCCACCCACCCAAGCCCAGCCCAAAGTGCCAGCTATAGGGCTCAGTAAATGTTTATTTATGGTTTTCAGGAACTAAGTTGTAGGGTGGTTTGTTAAGCAAGAGCTGTAAGATACCAGCTTAGCAATGTCACCAGAAACTAGGCTCTCTCCACCTTTCTCTCTTGCCACCCACAGTGTGTTGGCAGTGGCCTCCATTACGGCTTCAGGATGGCCCCTGCAGCTCCAGCTTCACGTTCTCACACTACAGCACCACAAGTAGGAAAGAAGAGGGGAAGAACAAAGAGGCTCCCTTTATTGCTGCAGCCTTTCACCAGGAGCATAAGCTCTCTCAGCTCCCTGGTGACTTTGTTTTGTGTTTCCCTGGCTCTGATTTACATGGCCTCTTAGACAATCCCTGGCAAGCGATATGGTACACAAAAAGTCATCACACATCCCACGTGCACAAGATGGTTGAATCACAACATGCATAAGATGGTTGAATCATGTTATCTCCTCATCTTTTCTGTTTTTGCCTCTGGAAGCTGTCCTTTACTCATCGGTTTCTGGATAGGGCCAACTTCAGTCTAGAAAGGTTATAGGATTCAGTGGGTTTTGTGGGAGGGAAGGGAATGTTATTTAGTAAACTGGCTATCACTGAGAGGAAGGCCTTCTGGTGTGAGAAGAAAAAATGGACTGTGAAAATATGCACAATCTAAGCAAATGAATCATAAATTTGAGAATGGTTATATATAGTGCAAGTCAAGTGAGAAGACTAGTAGCCAGGAAGTTTAGAGAATTGGAACTTTATTTTACATAGGATTGACATTTGTTTTCATTTTGATGACACTCAGATTTCCACACATACTAGATCACCCTGATCAAACCTGCCAGTCAAGCCTTTAGTGCTATAGAAAGTATCACAAGCATTTGATTTGTAGAAATATCTGGAGAGAAAGTTTGAGCAGGTAGGGCCAAGAAAGTTTGGGAGAAGGACATTTCATGTGACAATCAGTACAGCGGGAAACATTCTACTCATTAAACTGTTAAATTGATCAATGCCTTTAAGGTTATCATTCTGATAACAGAAAATCCATGGATACATGGATTGTAAGCAATACAGTTACTTGCTTTATTATAGTAATATCCTTGAGAGCCAGGTAATAGTATTCTGAGTAAGGCAAAAGTGTAGTGTTATTAAAAGAACAATTTATAATTGGAATTCCAATAGCTAGCAATGGAGATGTAGTCATTTTCTGTAAGGAGCTGTCAAAACAATGAGTTTCATATCACCTGTGGAGCAAAATTCAAGACTTGGAGGCAAAGAAAACTCATAAAAGCCCACATTGTATCATGTTTGGGTTGGAGTGAATATTCCCCCACCAAATACTTTTAGACTCTGCCACTCTGGTGTGATATGTGGAAATAGCATGTAGATTACATTTATAATCAGAAACGGAAAGAAATCTTATTATAATTGAAAACAAAAACCAAACAAAAAAACAAAACAGGATAGGACGAAAGGCGTCATGAGGATGGTTCTCCAACATCTGAACTGCTTGTAAAGGAAAGAACTGCTTGTTCTGTGCTTGATGTTTGTTTCTTATTTGAAGGAAGGATGGAGGAAAGGAAGGATGGAGGGATGGAGAGATGGAGGGAGGAAAAGATAATACAAAAAGGAATAAACAAACCAAGTGTGGGTCTGAAATTCAAAACAAAGTTTCCATAATGCAGACATGGGATCCATGTAAGGAATATATCAATGAAATTTCAATCATGACCTGAGTGAGAATGAATTGGGAAGTCAAGAGTCACTTGACAGGTTCAAGTGCAAGGTACATGGTCATTTGTTAGGAATGTTTTAAGGAAAACTAGTAAATTAGATGAGATAGGGGCCAGATGATATTTAGTATCCTTTCTTCACCTGAGAATAGCTACATGTTACCCACAATCCTGATGTATTTAATTACCAGGACCAAACCTAGTCAAAACTATGCATAAACTGAAAGCTTTTGTCAAAATCCCCACATCTTCCCCTCCTCTGTATTGGTTATTTTACTTCAGTGTCCTCTTTCCTCTCTGTACCAACTTTTCCTTTTCCCTACCCCATACCAATATGATCACAGTAAGCACTATGTCTAAAGCAACAAAGAATCAATGTTATTAACTCATTTACTTTGTGTGCGGAGGACTCAAATAAGTGATTTTCCCCACCAGATGTATTCTTATTCAAAAAGGACCATGGCACTTCAAAGGAACTAAGAGTAAGTTATAAATGTCTTACCACAAAAACTCCATAAATGAAGTGATGGTTCTCTTAATCAGATTGGTTTAAGCATTCCACGTTATATATCAAATCTTCACATTGTACCTCATAAATGTATGCAGTTATGATTTAGTAAAAAATCAAATTTAAAAAAAGGAAAAAAATTAAGGACTTTAATAAAGCCACCCTGGCATTATGAGCCCCCCACCCCAAGAAATAAATAAAATAAAATAGCTAAAGGACCATGGAGGAAATGCAATGCTTAGAACACAGGAATGAAGGATTCCCTAAGTGGGGACTTCCAGAGACAATGCTGTGCCAGGAAGAAACTTCCTTGCCGCCACTCAGGAATGGTGAAAGACTAGATCCACGCGTGAAGTCCGTCCTGTCAGTAACTGCGTGTCTGGCAGTCACAGGGAAGCTATTGTCAAGGAGAACTTTGAGTCTCGTTTTGCAGATGGGGTTCCTAGCACAATTTCCTCTCCTGCTTCTTGTTTCAGATAAATCATTATGCCTCCGGTCTGCATTCCTATGGGCAGTTGGTGCTTCGTTGATATTTGCTGATGCAACTAATAAACAGTATAAAAATCGACCAACGAGCAATCCAGATGTTACCCAGCTTCCTGGGAAAGGAACATTAATTTCTTTGTAGATCATATGCCCTCACTATACTGAAATGATAACATTTTCTGAAAGGCCCATGATCACGTGTAAGAATACGCATTATCTCAGGAACAAACACATGAAAGTCTCCCCAGCGTCTTGGTTCAGATCTTGCCATCTCTTGCCTGGACATGTAAAGTAACCTCCATAAACCACAGGCTCAGTCCTCGAAAATCTAGTTCCCTCAGTCCCTCCAGTCAACTTTCTAGAACATGTCAGACTATGTTACTTCCCTGCTTACAAACCTCCAATGTCTCCCACTGGCCAGCAGAATCTGGTCCAGGATGCTGTATCTTGCTACACATAAAGCTATCATTGAAATAATATTTTTTTTGAGACAGTGTCTCTTTTTGTCACCCTTGGTAGTAATTATGCTTTTTTAGTTGAAATGTTCGTTTGTTCCTGAATAGTTACTAGGAGATAATCTAATTGAGACCCTTGGGGAGCATCACAAACATAGATTTGACAACTAAAACCAGTAGGGTGAGACCAGTTCTGGAAGCCCCAGAAATGGTGCTAAGCACCCGTTCACTAATGAGCTGGACTATGTGCTCATGGCCCTTCCCCCACAGCTTCCGAACGCTCCCTTTCCGGGCTGTAGTGAGTCTCTGAGGGCAGGCCTTGGGTACATAACACAACCTGATTCTGTCCTGGTGTCAGCCTATGCTCTACCCAGTTTAAAGGTGCCACGGTGTTTTTCTGAGTTTCTGCTTTATAAAGATTTGAACAGCTGTGCCCTGCCCGGGCTGGTGACTGCTGGTGGAGGGGAATTTGCAGATAGACCCACTGTTCCTGCCCCTCCTTGTACCAACCACCCCCTTGCACAGTTCAAACTAACTGTGAACCTGCAGCCCCAGCCAGTGGTGGCTGGAGAATAAGAATCTGTGGACAGTTTTTTTTGTAGAGACAGAGTCTCACTTCTTCGCCCTCGGTGGAGTGTCGTGACATCACACAGCTCACAGCAACCTCCAACTCCTGGGCTTAGGAAATTCTTTTGCTTTAGCCTCCTGAGTAGCTGGGACCACAGGCGCCTACCACCATGCCCGGCTATTTTTTTGTTGTAGTTTGTCTGGGGCTGGGTTTGAACCTGCCACCCTCGGCATATGGGGCTGGCGCCCTGCCCACTGAGCCACAGGCGCTGCCCGCGTGGGCAGTTCTTACTGAGAGTTCCAAGGGAACTCACTCCAACGGTGCTAGCAACCCCCACGGAAACAAGTTCAGAGAAACCGGGGACCTTCTCTCCCCCACCTGGTCCTGGCTTCAGACCGGTAAAATGTAGCTGTCATCCAGAGCTGAGGAGGAGGTCTAGTTCCTGGACTGTCCCAGTGCGTGTTGCCACATGCTTATACTTGCCTCTCTCCCTGTTGCTAGGAGGGAAGCTGAGGTTCACCAGAGGTCACTGGGCACAGACACCAGGTAGGGGCTCTCCAGAGTTCTGGGGAAAGGCCTCCTCAGCAGGGGTGACAGCCACGACAGACTACACCCCCCCCATGCCAAAGTCAAACCTGCAGTGCCACTGTTTCCTCTGGCAGCAGGGGCCAAGTGTGACACTTGGTTCAGTAGCCCACACAATGCAGAGGTCTCTCAGTGATCTCTCTAAACACTCCGGCCTCTGCACAGGCAGTCTGTCAGGCAACCAGAGAGTGGAAAGGGTGGGCTGTGGGCTCAGGACTGCAGAGAGAAAATGATTAAGGATTAAGTTCACTTTTGCATCATGCAGGATGGGCACTCAGAGGTGGAAATTTCCAGGTGCAAGAGAACCTAGACCTTGCAGGTCTCCCAGGGAGTGAGGTGAGAGATCATTTGTTCCCTCTCACTAGCAGAAAGCCCAAGGTGGGCCTTCCGGTCTGGGAGGAGTACCTATTCCCCTTCAGCCCCGGGCCCTTCCAGTCTAGTCGCTCTGTACCTGATCTCTGTTCTCTTTCTTCCACTTTGTCACCCTCAATCACAGTTTGGCTCAGTGGGGGTGTGCACCTTGATTTCTTCTTATGCTCAACTCCCCAGTTTCAACTTCTACCTGTTCCCTTTAGTTCAACTTTTCTTCTACTGGACAGGAGCTTCTGGCAAAAAAAGCTGCCTCTACTGGGCCGTCTTGCCCCTCCCATGGGGGAAATATTCTATTCAGAGGGCGTAGCATATACAAAGCAATGGAGCCATAAAATGATTTACAGAAAGTGCATTTTCTAGTGGTGCGAGAAGTCTACTGTGCCTGGAGCATCCGAAGTAGATGTGCGGCGGGAGATAAAGTAGGCGAGGGAGTGTGTCAGTTTGTCTAAGAGTTTGTACGTTGGCTCGCTGTCAGTGGCACAGTGGTTACAGTGCCGGCCACGTGCACTGAGGCTAGTTCAAACCCAGCCTGGACCTGCTAAACAACAATGACAACTGCAATAAAAAAATAGCCGGGTGTTGTGGTGGGTGACTGTAGTCCCAGGTATTTGGGAGGCTGAGGCAAGAGAATTGCTTAAGCCAGTGGTTCTCAACCTTCCTAATGCCGCGACCCTTCAATTCAGTTCCTCATGTTGTGGTGACCCCTAACCACAAAATTATTATAATAATTCAAATAAAATTAAATTTATTTTAAATATTGTTAAATTTATTTTAACTATTATTAAATTTATTTTTTAACATCATTTAAATTTATTTTAAATATTATTAAATGTATTTTTTAATAAAATTTAAATTTATTTTAAATATTAAATTTATTTTAAATGTTATTAAATTTATTTTTAAATATTATTAACTTTATTTTTTAATATTATTTAAATTTATTTTAAATATTGTTAAATTTATTTTTTAATAACATTTAAATTTATTTTAAATATTAATAAATTTATTTTAAATGTGAAATTTATTTTTAAATATTATTAAATTTATTTTTTAATTTTTTTATTTTAAATATTGTTAAATAATTTTAAATATTATTTAAATTTATTTTTTATATTATTTAAATTTATTTTAGATACTGTTAAATTTATTTTTTATATTAAATTTATTTTAAAATATTATTTATTTTTAATATTATTTTTATTTATTTTGAATATTATTAAATTTGTTTTTTAATATTATTTTTATTTATTTTAAATGTTGTTAAATTTATTTTTAAATATTATTTAAATTTGTTTTAATTATTATAATAATTTTATGGTTGGGGGTCACCACAACATGAGGAACTGTATTAAAGGGTCACGGCATTAGGAAGGTTGAGAACCACTGACTTAAGCCCAAGAATTCTCTGTGAGCTGTGATGCTTCGGCACTCTATCAAGGGTGACATAGTGAGACTCCATTTCAAAAGATCAAAATAAAAAAAGAATTTGTACATCATACTAAGGAGTTTAGCAATGAAGAATCAACAGATTTCTTTTTTTTTAAAGGAAAGTGTAAGGGCCAGGTGCGGTGGCTTACGCCTATAATCCCAGCAGTCTGGGAGGGCTAGTCTGGTAGATTGCCTGAGCTCACAGGTTTGAGACCAGCCTAAGCCAGAGAAAGACCCTGTCTCTAAAAATAGCTGGGCATTGTGACAGGTGCCTGTACTCCCATCTACTTGCAAGGCTGAGGCAAGAGAATCACTTCAGCCCAAGCATTTGAGGTTGCTATGAGCTATGACGCCACAAAACTCTACTGAGGGTGACAAAGTAAGACTCGGTCTCCAAAAAAAAAAAAAAAAAAAGAAAGAAAAGAAAAACTTGAATACTTTATTAGAAGCTTTCCACCCACAGAAAAATACAAAATATTTCCATAGGATCTCCAAACCAAAAGTGATCTGAAGAATTAATGAGTTTAAGC
>CAUYON010059443.1:0-22368 GCA_963573935.1 Arctocebus calabarensis | reverse complement strand
CCAAAGCAATATATATTTTAATGCAATTCCTATTAAAGCTTCATTGTCATATTTTAAAGATCTTGAAAAATAATATTTCATTTTATATGGAATCAGAAAAAGCCTTGAATAGCCAGGACATTACTCAGAAATAAAAACAACCACTCCCAAAACCAAAAAAAAAAAAAAAAAACAGTCACGGACTCTATACCTTTCATAGTAGTGTCAAAGTAGATGAAATATTTGGGAGTTTACCTAACAAAGGATGTGAAAGATCTCTGTAAAGAGAACTATGAAACTTTAAGAAAAGAAATAGCCAAAAATGCTAACAAATGGAAAAACATACCATGCTCATGGCTGGGAATAATCAACATTATTAAAATGTCTATACTACCCAAAGCAATATATATTTTAATGCAATTCCTATTAAAGCTTCATTGTCATATTTTAAAGATCTTGAAAAATAATATTTCATTTTATATGGAATCAGAAAAAGCCTTGAATAGCCAGGACATTACTCAGAAATAAAAACAAAGCAGGAGGAATCATGCTACCAGACCTGAGACTGTACTATAAATCTATAGTGATCAAACAGCAAAGTACTGGCACAAAAATGGAGAGGTAGATGTTTGGAACAGAATAGAGAAGCAAGACATGAATCGTGCTACTTATCATTATTTGATCTTTGATAAGTCAATTAAAAACATTCAGTGGGGAAAAGAGTCCCTATTTAACAAATGGTGCTGGGTGAACTGGCCAGTGACAATCTTGACAATAAGAAGATTGAAACTGGACCCACATCTTTCACCATTAACTAAGATACATTCTCACTGGATTAAAGACTTAAACTTAATACATGAAACTGTAAAAATTCTAGAATAAAGTGCAGGGAAAACTCAAAGTAATCGGCTTGGGTGAATATTTTATGAGGAGGACTCCACAGGCAACTGAAGCAGTATCAAAAATACACTACTGGGCCCTGATCAAACTAAAAAGCTTCTGCACAGCCAGGAACATAGTAAGTATAGTAAGCAGATCATCCTCAGAATTGGAGAAAATATTTGCAGGTTTAATAACCAGAATCCACAGAAGTTAACCTCTGACAAAGTTTTAATAACCAGATTCCACAGAGAACTAAAACATATTAGCAAGAAAAGAACAAGTGATCACATCTCAGGGTGGGCAAAGGACATGAAGAGAAACTTCTGTAAAGAAGACAGGAGCATGGCCTACAGACACATGAAAAAATGCTCACCATCCTTAATCATCAGAGAAATGGAAATCAAAACTACTTTAAGATATCACCTAACTCCCGTAAGATTAGCCCACCTAACAAAATCCCAAAACCAGAGATGTTGGCATGGATGTGGAGAAAAGGGAACACTTCTACACTGCTGGTGGGAATGCACACGAATACATTCCTTTTGCAAGGATGTTTGGAGAATACTTAGAGATCTAAAAACAGACCTGCCATTAGATCCTAAAATTCCTTTACTTGGTATATACCCTGAAGACCAAAAATCACTTTATAACAAAAACGTCTGTACCAGAATGTTAATTGCAGCCCAATTCATAATTACTAAGTCATGGAAGAAGCCCAAGTGCCCATCGACCCACAAATGGATTAATAAGTTGTGCTACATGTATGCCATGGAATACTATGCAGGATTAAAGAAACATGGAGACTTTACCTCTTTCATGTTTACATGGATGTAGCTAGAACATATTCTTCTTAGCAAAGTATCTCAAGAATGGAAGAAAAAGTATCCAATTTACTCAGCCCTACTATGAAGCTAATTTATAGCTTTCATATGAAGGCTATAACTCAATTATAGCATAAGAATATGGGGAAAGTGGCAAGGGAGGGGAGTGGAGGCTGGAGGATGGGTGGAGGGAGGGTAAATGGTGAGGCCACACCTATGGTGCATCTTAGATGGGTTCAGGCGAAACTTACTAAATGAAGAATTCAAATGTCTTCATACAATAACTAAGAAAATGACATGATGGCTATGTGATACAGTTTGATGAAAATGTTTCAGATTGTATATAAAACCAGCACATTGTACCCCTTGGTTGCACTAATGTACTCAGCTATGGTTCAACAATAAAAAAAAAAAAAAAAGAACTAATTCTTTATGAATATATAGTATTTCTACATAAAGTAACTTTAAGATATTAATGAATAACTTGAATAACGTGAATAACTTCAAGTTATTAACAAAAATATATAAAGACACATGTCTATGTATATTGCAAAATTATTATAATTTTTTTTTCTTAGTTTAGGTATTCCTTCTGTTATAACTCCAGTTATTGTCTTTCTAGGGAAATCAGTATACCACATAGCAAATTCAGTTTGCTCTGGGGGTTCAGAAGGATTACAGCAAACAGCTGACCGACTGTGGGCACATATATCTAATATTGGGTGTTATTATATATGCAAGTACCTTCAGGCTTTCCTATATGTACATAAAAAGGGTAAACCAATAACACACTTTTTAGAATTTGTCTAGGTTGGGTAACCTTTTGGATGTATTTTTCACAACCTTCATCATGTCTTTCACTTAAGATTAAAGAAGGAAGGTGAAAAAATGCAAAGCAAAGTATCAGTTCCATAGTACTGCTCTTCATCCTCAAACTTCTGCCATGCGTAGACCAGTCAACTCCTGGTATGTGAGTAAGGAAGGGATATGGGTATGTTTTTTTCAGGTTAAGACCATGGGGATGCTCTGGGTGTCCTTGGACCGTCCACTCTCCTTTGCTAGTTGGCTTCACACATGAATGCTGCATCCAGGCGGAGATGCCATTCACATCACTGTTGTTCATGTGGTCAGGGTAACCAAGTAGGGGCCTTTTCACCATGGTTTCAGTGGGTTTCAGGCTCCAATCATTAATCCACACCAGGTTACCTGGAGAGTGGGGATGGACTGGGGATGATAAACTAACAAGATATCTATCATTCACCCATTCTGAAATCTTTCTTTCATTGTTTCCTGGTGACATTAGTTTGTGAGTAAGTTAATAAATTTAGTTTCTTCCAGTTCTCTCTCATTTTAAATTTCTTAAAATGGAAGGATTCCTGTGATATAGTATTTTAGAAGGTTAGTAACCCATTCTTTTAATTTTTTAAAAATTTTTTGAACAAGGATCAATTGATTGCATTTGTTAGGTAAAGTCCCTCAAAAGGTATGTCATACATTGTGACCCCCCAGCACCCTCCCTTCCTTCTCTCTCTGTACTCTCACCTTTCCCCCCACCACCATGTACTAAGTCATTAATTGTCCTCATATTAGAATTGAGTACCTAGGACTCTTGTTCCTTCATCTTGTTATGCTTCACTTCCATAATAATGTGTTTCACTTCCATCCAGGTGAATACAAAAGATGTAACATCACCATCTTTTTAAATGGTGGAACCCATACACCTATAAATACCCTGAGACTAAAGGCCTAAAGGAGGAGATGGGGAAAGACCAAGAGAGAAACGGAGAGAGCTTCTCTCTCCCCACTTGAATTCTCTCCCTCTATCAGGAGCTTTAGTGCTTTCTGTATTCTTTCCTGTAAATAAATTCTGTCTTACCACTTGGGGGTGGGAGGGGAAATAATGTAATGAAGAATAATAAAACACCTGTATTCAAAAAAATAAATGATTGAATAGTATTCCATGGTACACATATACCACAGTTTGTTAATCCATTCCTGGCTTGGTGGGCATTTAGGCTGTTTCCGCATTTTGGTGATTGTAAATGGAGCTGCAATAAACACTCTAGGGCAGGTGTTCTTATGGTAAAAGGAATTTTTTTCTTTTGCATAAATGCCCAGTAATGGGATTTCAGGATCAAATGGGATGTCTACCTTGAGTTCTTTATGAGTTTTCCATATGTCCATCCAAAAAGTTTGTGTTAGTTTGCAGAGCCACCAGCAGTTTAGAAGTATTCCCCTCTCTCCACATGCACGCTACCATCTGCAGTTTTGAGATTTTGTGATGTGGACCATTTTCTCTGGGGTTAGATCATATCTCAGGGTAGTTTTAATTTGCATTTCTCTAATAATTAGGAATGATGAGCATTGTTTTCCCACATGTTTGTTAGCCCTTTTTCTGTTTTCTTTAGAGCAGGTTCTATTCATCCCTCTTGCCCATTGATATAAGGGATTGTTGGCTTTTTTCATGATGATTTTCTGAGTTCCTGGTAGATCCTGATTATCAAGCTATTGTCTGATTCAAAGTATGAGAATATTATTTACCATTGTGTAGGTTGTCTATTAGCTTTGGTTGTATCTCCTTAGCTGTACAGAATCTTTTCAGTCTAATAAAGGCCCCTTTTGTTTATATTTGTTGTTGTAGCAATGGCCATGGTAGTCTTCTTCATAAAGTCTTTCCCCAGGCCAGTATCCTCAAGTAATTTTGCTATGCTTTCCTTGAGGATTTTTATCTTTTCATGCCTTAAATTTAGGTCTTCTATCCATCTTGAATCAATTTTTGTGAGAAAGGTGTGGGTCCAGTTTTGGTATTTTACATGTGGATATTCAGTTCTCCTAGAACCATTTATTGAATAGGGAGTCTTTCCTCCAGTGTATGTTCTTCTTTGGTTTATCAAAGCTTAGGTGAATGTAAGATTTTAGTTTCATCTCCTGCTTTTCTATTCAGTTCCAGATGTCTATATCTCTATTTTTGTGCCAATACCATGCTGTTTTCATCACTATGGACTTGTAGACTAATGCCCCCAGCTTTGTTTTTACTACTAAGAACTACCTTAGCTATGTACTGTTTATTTCTGGTTCCATACCAAATGCAGAATTATTTTTCCAAGTCTTAAAATTACAATAGTTTTTTTATTTCCATAGGGATGTTATTGAATATGTAGATTGCTTAGGGAAGTAAAGATATTTTACCAATGTTCATTCTTCCCAGACATGAGCATGGTATTTTCTTCTATTTTAAAATATCTTCTGCTATTTATTTCTTAGGGTTACATAATTTTCTTTGTAGAGGTCCTTCACCTCTTTTGTTAGGTATAGTTCTAGGTATTTCGTTTTCTTTGAAGCTACTGTCAAGGGGATTGTGTCCTTGATTAGCTTCTCATCTTGGGTGATATTGGCGTATACAAATGCTACTGATTTGTGGACATTGATTTTATATCCTGAGACATTACTGTATTTTTATCAGTTCCAAGAGTCTTGTGGTGGAGTACTTGGGTTCTCTAAATATAAGATGATATCATCAGCAAAGAGAGAGAGTTTGATCTCCACTGCTCCCATTAGGATGCCCTTTTTTTCCTTCTCAGGCAATGATTGTATTGGATAGAACATCCAGCACTGTGTTCAATAGTGGTGGCAGTAGAAGACAACCTTATCTGGATCCCGTGCTAGGTAGAAAAGCTTATAGTCTTACTCCATTCAGTAAAATATTAGGTGTGTGTTTGTCACAGATGGTTTTAATCAGTTTAGGAAATATGCCACCTATGCCTATAGTCTTCAGTGTTCTAATTAGAAATGGATGCTGGATTTTATCAAATGCTTTCTCTGCATCTATTGAGAGGATCAGATAGTCTTTGTGTTTGCATCTGTTGATATGGTAGATTATGTTTATAGACTTGTGTGTGTTAAATCAGCCTCGTGTCCCTAGGGTGAATCCTACTTGATCATGATGTATGTCTTTTTTGATGAGAATCTGTAATCTGTTGGCTAGGATTTTGTTGAGAATTTTTGCTTCTGTATTTGTTAGTGAAATTTGTCTGAAGTTCTCCTTTTTAGTTGGATCTTTTCTTGGTTTTGGTATCAGGGTCCTGATTGCTTCATAGATCGTGTTGGGGAAGATTCCTTCCTCCTCAATTTTTTGGAATAATTTCTGCAGTATGGGAAAACGCTCTTCTTTGAAGGTTTGATAGACTCTGGTGTGAAGCCATGTGGACCAGAGCAATTTTTTTTTTTTTTTTTTGGTTGAGAGATTTTTTATTATTTCTTTGATCTCAGAGCTTAAAATTGGTGTGTTCAGGAGATCTGTTTCTTCCTGGATAAGTCTAGGGAGAAGGTGTGATGCCAAATATTGATCTATTTCCTTTACATTGTCAAATTTCATAGAGTTTCTAGTAGTATTCAGAGATAATATCTTGTATCTCTGTGGCATCTGTTGTTATTTCCCCTTTATCATTTCTGATTGAGGTTACTAGAGATTTTACTTTTCTATTTCTAGTTAGTCTGGCCAAAGGTTTATATATAAACCTTTAGGGAAGACCTTCCCTTTCTGTAATCTCACTGTTGCTGTAGCTAAAGCCATGGCAGTCACCACAGCCTCAGACCCAATTCAACCCCTTGCCAGTTCTCCACTGCTTTTGTCCTCCTCCTGAGGTCCAGAAGTCTCCTTCTGTCCCCCTGCATCCTCAAAGGGGTTTTTCTGGGCAAAGTCCACAAGTCAGAGTTGCCTGAAGTCTTCTCTCCCCAATCTCACTGCAACCAATTGCCTCTTTTAATGATATCTGAATGAACACTTAAGTTCTTTGAGGGAAATATCTGTTTAAAGTAATCCTGTGGTTAATCTTTTTGTCAAAGCAGAATCCAGTAATGAGAATAATCACTCCCAAATTGATGTTTTTGAAATGTGGAGCTTTTGTATATTCTTGTCTCAAGCAGCTCAATTTGTAGGCAATGTTCAAGGCCCAGCTGTCAACTATAGAAAAGACAAAGGCAAACTGAGAATGGAGGTGAATGCATTTAGGTCTGAGTATTTTCATCAGGGAATCAGCAGCTCATATTGGCACTCCTTGGAGCCATATCCCTGGAGGACAAGTATGTTTATTTATGAGTGTTCTCCTGGCACTTGAGGAGGATAAAACTGTGTTTATTCCCAAAGAGAATCTGATCAGTTCTCCCATAGTGAAAGCAATGGTTGGTTTGATTTGAATATAAAATATATTTTTAAGATGCCTTTGCTTTCCCTATCTATAAGTAAGGAAGGTATGAATCTTCTGTATAGACTGTGACAGAGGGAAAATAATATATCCCACCACCCATTGTCTCAAAATCATGGAATTTAGGGAAAATGCCCACAATCATAGAATTAGTAACTGGTAAAGACAAAACTCATGTAGAAGAGAATCAGAGATTGCATAACATAGTAACAGTACTAGCAATTGTCAGGAGCTAATTATCTACTAGACACTGGTAGCATTTCAAAAAAGATAAAAATCAGATGATAAATTTAGGATTGAACTTAAGCTCAGCCAATGGAATCTATTCAATGACTTTGAATTGTCTCATGTTAAAAATAATGATAAAAGTGAAATTAATTTAGCACTTACTAAATGCCAGGCTCTGGATAAAGTATTTCATATTCATTATCTCATTCAGTCTTCACAATGATACTTTAAAGGGGCTTCACATCAAGGGTAGAAGTAGAAAATAATCAAATAGTCTCATGGATAAATTAAAATTGCAATGTGATAGGTCTTGAAAATGGCTATCGAAATGACTAATTAGGCAGTTTCCCTAGTCATAAAGATCAAGGAAGATTTCCCTGAGGGAATTAGTGGGAATGGGGAAATAGCATGTTCAAAAGCTTATAAGGAAGGAAGTATGGGGTTTCCGGAAACAGTGAAAGTAGGCTAATATGGCAGGAATATGGAGAAAACAGGAATGTGGTTTTCACAGAGTCTGGAGATTTTGGGAAGGGCTAGATCACATGTTCATTGTGTTAAGGATTTCAGGCCATGAGAGGCACGTGAAATCTTTCAAAGAAGAAGATAAACTGTTTAGATATGTCTTTTGAAGTGATTGATTATTCTAATTGACTAAAGAACATATTAGAGAAGGAAGAGAGTGGATGAATGGAGACCAGTTTGGAGATGATTGTTCTAAGTAGGCAAAAATGATCATGACCTCTTGGACCAGACAGTTGTGGTAGATTTGGAGTGAATTTGGTTTATTCAAGAAATATTGTATTGATTATAAGGAGCAGGGCTTGATGATACATTAAATTTGGGGAATGAGTGTTAATAATTACTCTGCTATGGAGTAATTGTGTTCCCTCAATTCATAGGCACAAATCTTAGCCCTCCAATGTGACTGTATTTCAAGTTAGGAGCTTTAAGGAGGTAATTAATGTTAAAAGAGGCCACAAGGGCTAGTTGGCAATCCAGTATGACTGGTGTACTTATAAGAGAAAGAGGCATTAAGAATGTGTGCACACTGAGAAAGCGGCCATGTTTAAGACATAGAGAAGAGAGCCATCTGCAAGTCAAAGAGAGAGGCTTTAGAAGAGCCAAAGTTACTGGCACCTTGCTCTCAGGCTTCCAGCCTCCAAAAATGAGAGAAATAAGTTTCTCTCATTCTTTAAGACACATAGTCTATGGTATTTTTTTCACAACCAAGACAATACACACTCCTAGGCTTCTGGTTTTAGCAACTGGCTAGTTATATGATGGTGGGAATTACTAAGTTGAAATGCAGAAGAAGAGGCCTGGTATTACAGAGAAAGATAAAGGAATGGAGACCAAGAATTTAAAATAGCTTACCCATGCTCCCTAAACTGAAGCCTGACTGACTACCTCTAAACCCCAGATTCTTAATTAGTATTCTAGCATAGGGTAAGTAGGACAGGAAAAAAAAATCAGTCTACTATGATCTCTAGAGCTAAGTTTTAATTTTAATTTTTAAGAGCAAGTTTCCCATTTAGTTATATAATTCAAAAGAAAAGTCATCTGGACAAGTAAATGTTGCTGCCTTTGTTATCACTGCCTTAAAAATAAGAAACTGAGCTTGCCTAGCTTCAGAGAGCACAGCCTAGAAGATGAACTTGACTGTGATTTCTATGGAAATGGTGGAAATCTGACTTCTGATTGTTGATCTTGTCAGCGTTGCTGCTAACTATTGTTAACATACTTATGACCTTTGAAATTTGCCTGACTTTTGAAATCTGCCTAACCTTTGGAAGATGTATTCCAAAGACACAGCTGCCAGATATAATGAACCAGCCTGACTCTTAAACCCAACCAACTATGGGAGAAGGTATGACTAATACTGGATAATCTACTGTACATGAGCCAGCTCTGTTAGATTTAAATATTGCCTACTTTTCAACCAGTTCTCTCTCCTCCCTCTGCCTCTCTCTCCCTCTCTCCTTTCATATGTCTATCTCTCTCTCCCCAGCCCCATCTTCTTCCCCCTCTCTAAAACACAAATTGCCTCCCTGTAGAGAAGAAAACATTTGACACCAGGGTACCTTACTTTTTCTTTTTGTATCCTAGTGTGTCTGGTGCCTGGAATAATCATTACATTTCTTCCATGTCAGGGTTTGTATTGTCTGAACTGTCCCTTATGTTTTATTTCATTCTTTTTTTCTTTTATTGTTGGGGATTCATTGAGCATACAAAGAACCAGGTTACATTTATTGCTTGTGTAAGAGAAAGACCCTGTCATAATAGTGTCCCTTCCCCAAAAGGTATACGACCCTCACCCTCCATCCCTTTCTCTGCTCTCCCCATCCCCCACTCCTCACCGTGTGCTAAGTCATTAATTTTTCTCATATCAGAATTGAGTACCTAGGGTTCTTGTTTCTCCATTCTTGTGATGCTTTGCCAAGAATAATATGTTCCAATTCCATCCAGGTTAATACAAAAGACATAAAGTCTCTGTCTTTTAAATTTTTATTTAATTTTTTAATTTTTTATTTTTAATTTTATTGTCTTTATTATTAAATCATAGCTATGTACAATAGTGCAATAAAGGGGTACAATGTGCTGGTTTCATATACAATCTTAACTATTTTCATCAAATTCATTAACATAGCCTTCCTGGCATTTTCTCAGTTATTATATGAAGACATTTGTATTCTGCATTTAGTAAGGTTCGCCTGTACCCTTCTAAGATGCACCGTAGGTGTGGCCCCACCAATTACCCTCCCTCTACTCCAACCTCTCCCCTCTCCTCCCTACCCTTGCCCCTTTGCCCATATTCTTGTTTTATAGTTGGGTTATACCCTTCATACAATAGCTATAAATTAGCTTCATAGTAGGGCTGAGTACATTGGATACTTTTTCTTCCATTCTTGAGATACTTTGCTAAGAAGAATATGTTCCAGCTCCATCCCTGTAAACATGAAAGAGGTAAAAGTCTCCATCTTTCTTTAAGTCTGCATAATATTCCATGGTATACATGTATTACAATTTATTAATCCATTTGTTGATCGATGGGCCCTTAGGTTTCTTCCATGACTTAGCAATTATGAATTGGGCTGCAATGAACATTATGGCACAGATGTCTTTGTTACAATGTGATTTTTGGTCTTCTGGGTATATACCTAGTAAAGGAATTATAGGATCAAATGGCAGGTCAATTTTTAGATCTCAAAGTATTCTCTAAACATCCTTTCAAAAGGAACATATTAGTGTGCATTCCCATCAACTGTGTAGAAGTGTTCCCTTTTCTCCACATCCACCCCAACATCTCTGGTTTTGGGATTTTGTTATGTGGGCTAATTTTACTGGAGTTAGATGATATCTCAAAGTAGTTTTGATTTGCATTTCTCTGATGATTAAGGATGGTGAGCATTTTTTCATGTGTCTGTAGGCTGTGCGCCTATCTTCTTTAGAGAATTCTCTCTTCAAGTCTTTTGCCCATCCTGAGATGGGATCACTTGTTCTTTTCTTGCTAATATGTTTGAGTTCTCTGTGGATTCTGGTTATTAAACCTTTGTCGGAGGCATAACCTGCAAATATTTTCTCCCATTTTGAGGGCTGTCTGCTTGCTAAACTTACCATATTCTTGACTGTACAGAAGCTTTTTAATTTGATCAGGTCTCAGGAGTATATCTTTGATACGGCTTCAATTGCCTGGGAGGTCCTCCTCATAAAATATTCACCCAAGCCGATTCCTTCAAGAGATTTACCTGCACTTTCTTCTAGAATTTTTATAGTTTCATGTCTTAAGTTTAAGTCTTTAATCCAGTGAGAGTCTATCTTAGTTAATGGTGAGAGGTGTGGGTTCAGTTTCAGCCTCTTACAGGTCGCATTTACTCTATTTTTAAGAGAAATCAAGGTTCAGAGAGGTAGAGTGACGTGGCAAGGTCACACAGCCATAGAGCAGCAAATCCAGAACCCACACCAGCTCATGGTTCATGGTTCTTCTCAATGCAGTAGGTTCATGGTTCTTCCCATCACACCAGGGACTTATAAACTTTGAGGATCCATAGGACCCTATAACCCACCTACACTATATGTTTCCACTTCCCAACTTGGGGAGGTAGAAGAGAGTCTGGCTTTTGCTTTTTTTTTTTGAGACAGACAATCTTTTGTCCTGGTTAGAGTCCCATGGTATCATAGCTCACAGCAACCTCAAACTCTTGGGTTTAAGTGATCCTCTTGCCTCAGCCTCCCAAGCTGGGACTATAGGCATGGGTTACAATGCCTGGCTAGTTTTTGTATTTTTAGTAGAGAAAGGGTCTCGCGCTCACTCAGGCTATCCACCTGCCTTGGCCTCCCAGAGTGCTAGGATTACAGATATGATGAATCTGGCATTTACAACTGAGTCATTGTATAAAGGAAAAATTGGCAGTGGGAGGGTGAAGCTATGATGCATCTGCTTGAGCAATGGGGGAAGGGACATTTCTATGTGAATTGTGACATGTTTTCAAGTTAATTTCCTGGAAAGTTATAAACCCAAACCTCTCTTGAAGCAAATAGGCCTATTTTCTGTAGAATGGGACAAGCAACTCACCACATTCTAACCTAATCATGATGACAGCAGATTATAGTATGGAAACAAGAGCAGCATCATTGAAGAGTATAACCCAGGAGGTGAAGGCAATGATTCTGTATATGGGCATTTGCACGAGAATTCTCACAAGGTAGCTGGCCCTCTTAGAAAGATATTGAGGAAGTATTGCCATTGATAGAAATGTGCTGGTTTCAATTTGTGAATATAAACCTGTACAACTCTTTATAAGTCAGAAGATTATAAATAAAACTGGCCTGGTATGGAGGCTCATGCCTGTACCCCAGTACTTTGGGAAACCAAAGTGAGATAACTGCTCGAGGCCAGGAGTTGGATCAACCTGGGCAACTTGGGGAGACTTCCTCTCTACAAAAAATAGAAAAATTAGCAGTTGCAGTGAGCTGTGATGTTGCCATGGCACTCTGGCCCAGGCAACAGAGTGAGACCCTGTCTCAAAAATAAATAAATAAATAAGACAATCTTTAGTTATATATAAAAATGAAAGTACTGTATATGGATTTGACTGTAATTCATCCATAAAGACTGAAGATCTCTGTCTTCTAAGATCTGAGAACTGTGGGGGAAATAAAGCTAACAAACACGAAGCATTATAGAACAGAGTCTAATCATTTATTTCTCCATTCAGTCAAAAATGCTTATAAAAGTATAATAGGAAATCTGTGTATATGAAGGTTTACATGTTTTGACTCTGCTGTACTCAGCATGCATAGTTACATCAATGAAAGTAGTACATTGTGGAATGGATATTAAGCCTTAAACATCTTTACTAACCTCAGAAAGGTAGGAGGGTCAGAGGGTGAGGAGGGTGGGGTGACAGAAGCAGAGGGTAGATCTAGTTGCCATGGAGATGGAGGCAGGGTCCACCTGCTGAGGAAGGAGGCAACTTCTGGACTCCAGAAAAGGCAAGGAAAAAGATTCTCCCCTAGCGCCTCCAGAAGGAGTGCAGCTCTGTGGACAGACCCATATTGGATTTCTGACCTCCAGATCTGTAAGATAAATTCTTATGGTTTTAAGTCACTGCGTTTGTGTGATTTGCTACAGCAGCCTTAGGAAACCTATACACCTCCTCACTAAGTACATTGGCTTCCTGTTTTGTTTTGTTTTTTTTGTAGAGACAGAGTCTCACCTTATCGTCCTCAGTAGAGCGCTGTAGTGTCACACAGCTCACAGCAACCTGTAACTCCTGGGCTTAGTTGATTCTCTTGCCTCAGCCTCCTGAGTAGCTGGGACTACAGGCCTGCCACAATGTCCAGCTATTTTTTGTTGCAGTTTGGCCGGGGCCGGGTTTGAATCCACCACCCTCGGTATATGGGGCCAGTGCCCTACTCATTGAGTCATAGGCGCTGCCCTGGTCTCCTATTTTTCAAACAAACCAAGGTCTTTTCCATGTCAGGGCTTTGCATGTGCTGCTTCCGGCTCTTAGCATGGCCGCCTCCTTCCTGGCCCTCAAGTCCCAGCACAGGTGCTGCCTCCTCCAGAGGACCTTTCTAGGTCACCAGCCCATGAACCTATGATTGCCACCCTCTCCTGGCTCCTTCTTTCAAGTCCCTCACCCGTGGTCTCAAATTATGTCACCTGTTTGTATCTTTCCTTGTCTGATTTTCAGACACTCTTATAGCCTCCTACTAGCCTATAAATGTCTGAAGGGCAGAAACCTGTGATATCCCCCAGCACCTAGAATACAGACTGGTCCATAGGAGGTGCTTAGAATTACTAAATCTGGCTGGGCGGGGTGGCTCATGCCTGTCATCCTAGCACTCTGGGAGGCCAAGGTGGGTGGTGATAGAATCAGATGTACCTGCCCAAATAAACTTGCCCTGTGCAGGCAGGGTCAGGTTCATGGCCCACCCAGGAAGGGGCAGACTCATGTCCTTCCAAGGAAATAGGAATGCAACCAACTGCTGCCCTCCCTGACCCTTTAAATCCCCATCCACCATAACCCACATGTGGAATTCCTTTGTTGATTTCACCCCACCTGCATCCAGGTGGAAATAAAGACCACATTATTTCTACAGAACGGGGATTTTGTTTTCCTTTTTTTCGTGCCTTGGAATAATCTTTCTTCTTTGGGTCCAGAACTTTTCAAGTGTATTGCCTGCGCTCACAGGTTCAAGACCCGTCTGAGCCAGAATGAGACCTTGTTTCTAAAAATAGCTGGGTATTGTGGAGGGCACCTGTAGTCCCATCTACTCAGGAGGCTGAGACAATAGAATCACTTAAACCCAAGAGTTTGAGGTTGCTGTGAGCTGTGAAGCCATGACACTCTACCGAGGGTAGTGAGACAAAGTGAGACTCTGTCTCAAAATCAATGAATCAATAAATAAAAATAGAATTATTAGCCGTCCTTGGTGGCTGGTGGTTAGGAGACTGAGGCAAGAGGATTGTTTGAACCCAAGAATTTGAGGTTTCTGTGAGCTATGACATCAGGGCACTCTAGACTGGGGTAATAGAGTGAGACTCTGTCTTTAAAAAACAAAAAAAAAAAAAAAAAAAGGAGGGAGGAAGAACATATTAAGTCCATTAGTTCTTCAGCTTCAGAGCTGCTGTTCCTGGCATGGAGTGGGGGGTGTCTCTGAGGGTTCAAGGCATAGACAAGCACCAGGTGTCACACTTTGCACAGATGAGACAGATCTGGGACCTGTACCAGCCGCCACAACTTGCCCTGGCCGACAGTGGTTGCTAGGATAAGCCCCTCATCCCTTGCTTCAGTCGCAGACCTCCCCCCGCCCCCCAGGGAAGGGCTCGGAAAGGTTGGGGATAGGGTGGTACCTGAACCTGGCGCACCCTTGCTGGTGTCTCAGGTTCTCAAGACAACAGATCTCTCGGACCCCTCAGGGGGTCCCAGCTCTCAAGCCCGGATGTGGTTCCCTTCACTCTGATGGAGAAACGGCCCCTTTCCAAGGGGGAACACTGCCCCTTGCTGGCTTGTTCAAGACATGGCTTGCCTCGAGGCTGATGGTTTTAATCAGGTACCTCTCTTGAATATACCCTCTTACCCCAGGTCCAGCATCCTGGATGGCAGCCCCTCCAGGTCTTTAAGCTGCAGTCTTCCGTGGTATTCATTTGCCATGCTCTCTCTTCCCATGCTTATACTCTCTGGGGAAGCAGTACACCCAGGTGGCTGGCTTCCTAGTTTCCATAATGCAATGATCCTTCTGGATCTCCCCAACATTTGGCTTCAGTGGAGCATGAAAGGTGAGGCAGGCAGGAGTCAAATATTGCAGGACTGTCTTTGTAAGCCATGGCAAAGAGTGTGGATGTTATTTCTAGAACAGTGGGAAGTTAATTTGGGAAGTTAATTTGGGAGAAGGATCATGACCCATGTACCTTTTATAAGGTGTGGGAAACAAACTCTCGCAAACATTGCAGACTGGATTAAAAAGCGGTACAATTTCTACAGAGGGAAATTTAACAATATCTATCAAAATGACAAATGACGCCATCTTTGATTCAGTAATTCCACTGCTAGGATTCTAACTAAACAGATAGCCTTGCATAAGTGCAAAGTGTTTTGTGTGAAGTCATTCACTGCGGCACTAACTGTCAAATGACTGGACAATGTGGGTTTAATAAATTAAACCATGTCCCTTTGAAGGAATCCTCTGCAGTTATAAAAGGAATACCAAACAAACCCCAAACTAAAGAAGCTATGTATTCATATAGAATAGTACCTAAAATATTTTGGCTGAGGGAGATAAGTTTCCTAACAGTGGGTACAGTGACATAAATAATAAAAATATTCTATAAGTGAGAGAGATGGAACTTCCTTACTCTGCATAGAATAATTCTGAATTTTCCAGAGGATCAGGCCTGGGAGAGTATACACTTTTGTAAATTCTCTTGTACATTTTGAATTTGGAATATTGTTGTGTGCAAGTAATACTACTCAAAAAAGTAAACACAATTAATAAAATGTTTTTACTCTATTTTTATGGAGGCGTATCTGACTTACATACAATAAAGTGCCTTAATCTTAAGTATAACTGGTGAATCTTTACATATGTCTATATCCCTGTGATCACCTCCCAGACCATGATAGAGAATTTCTAGCATCCCTTGAGGCCACCTCTGCCCTTTTAATTTATGCCTGAACCTTCCCCTAACCGGGAAACCCTCATTGTAACTGCTGTTATGGATTCATCTTGCTTGCTTTTGACTTTTTAAAAAATGGAATTATATCATATGCTTTTGTGTTTGCTGTTCTCTCACCCAACATACAGGGGGTCCCAAACATTGCCCATAAAGTTGCCATATACAAAGAAAATGGGAAATTGTAGGTAAATATACCTTTGTTCACAAATATTCAATAAAAAAGTTCACAAAGAAGTGGCCAACACATAGAGAATACTTTATAAATATGTTTTAAAATTTTGAGATTATTTTGCAAAGTATTCCATAGTATATACGGAGAATGTCAAAAAATTTATATACAATTTTTTTTTTTTTGTGATAGAGCCTCAATCTGTTGCCCTGGATAGAGTGCTATGGCATCACAGCTCACAGCACCCTGGGCTCAAACTCCTGGGCTCAAGCAATTCTCTTGTCTCAGCCTCCCAAGTAGCTGGGACTACAGGCGCCCACCACAATGCCTGGCTATTTTTTGGTTGTAGTTGGCATTGTTGTTTGGCAGGCCTGGGCTGGATTCGAACCCTCCAGCTCTGGTGTACGTGGCTGGCACCTTAGCCACTTGAGATACAGGCGCTGAGCCTATATATACATTTTAAGAGATGTTATTTATGTATTACTTTTGGAAGTTGAATTGAAGGTACCATTACTGGTTAAGTGTACCTATACATACTATGCACATCCATTTTACTTGAAATGCATATACTTTTTGAGAATGATCAATTTTATGTCCCACAAGATTGCTTAAAATGTGTATACGGGTTTTTTTGTTTTTGTGAGACAGAGCCTCAAGCTGTCACCCTGGATAGAGTGCTGTGGCATCACAGCTCACAGCAACCTCCAATTCCTGGGCTCAAGCGAGTTTCCTGCCTCTCCCTCCCAAGTAGCTGGGACTATAGGTGCCCATCACAACGCCGAGCCGTCATTTTTGGTTGCAGCCATCATTGATGTTTGGCGGGCCTGGGCTGGATTCGAACCCGCCAGCTCAGTGTGGCTGGCGCCTTAGCCTGTTGAGCCACAGGCACCGAGTCTGTATACGTTTTTTTGCACACCCTGTATATACCACTCTTTTTCTTTTTCTTTTTCTTTTTTTGGAAACAGAGTCTCATTTTGTCACCCTTGGTAGAGTGCAGTGGCGTTACAGCTCAGAGCAATGTCAAACTCTTAGGCTCATGTGATTCTTTTGCCTCAGCCTCCCGAGTAGCTGAGATTACAGATGCCTGCCACAATGCCCAACTGTTTTTTAGAGATGTGGTTTTACTCTTGCTTAGGCTGGTTTCTAACTTGTGAGCTCAAGCAATCCACCCACCTCAGCCTCCCAGAGTGCTCCCAGAGTGTGAGCCCTGAACCGGCTGTACCACTCTTTATCTATTCATTGATTGGTGGGCACTTAGGTTGGTTTCATATCTTTGCAATAATGAAATATATTACAATAAACCTATGGGTGCAGGTGTTTTTTTTTTTTTTAATAAAATGACTTATTTCCCTTTGGGTAGATCCTCATTGGTGATATTGCTGGATCAAATGTTAGATCTACTTTGAATTCTTTTTTTTTTTTTCGTTTGTTTTTGTTTTTGCAGTTTGGCCAAGGCCAGGTTTGAACCCGCCACCTTCGGTATATGGGGCCAGTGCCCTACTTGCTGAGCCACAGGCACTGCCCTTACTTTGAATTCTTTGAGAAATCTCCATACTGTTTTCCATAGAGGTTGTATTAGCTTATCTTCTCACCAGTGGTGTGTATGAACATTCCCTTTTCACCTCATCTGTACTGGTACCTGTTGATTTTAACATTTTAGTAATGATCATTCTGATGGGAGTAAAGTGATATCTCACTGTTTTTTGAATTTGCATTTCCCTGATGATTAGTGATTTGAGCATTTTCCCATATGTTTTTTGGCCATTTCTATATCTTCTTCTGAAAAATGTCTGTTTAGGTTTTTTGCTCACTTTTTCTTTTTTTTTTTGAGACAGAGCCTCAAGCTGTCACCCTGGATAGAGTGCTGTGGCATCACAGCTCACAGCAATCTCCAATTCCTGGGCTCAAGAGAGTCTCTTGCTTCCGCCTCCCAAGTAGCTGGGACTGCAGGAGCCCACCACAACGCCCGGCCATGTTTTGGTTACAGCCGTCATTGTTGTTTGGCGGGCCCGGGCTGGATTCGAACCCACCAGCTCAGGTGTATGTGGCTGGCGCCTTAGCCCTCTGAGCCACAGGTGCTGAGCCTTTCATTTTTTTTTTTTTTATTCTTGCTGATTTCTTTTGAGTTCCTTGCCAATTTGAGATGTTAGTTCTTTGTGAGAGGTATAGCTTGTGTATTTTTTTTTTTTTTTTTTGAGACAGAGCCTCAAGCTGTCGCCCTGGGTAGAGTGTCGTGGCATCACAGCTCACAGCAACCTCCAATTACTGGGCTCAAGCGAGTCTCCTGCCTCTGCCTTCCAAGTAGCTGGGACTACAGGCGCCCGCCACAACGCCCAGCTATTTTTGTTTGGGTTGCAGCCGTCATTGTTGTTTGGCGGGTCCAGGCTGGATTCAAACCCCGCCAGCTCAGGTTTACATGGCTGGCACCTTAGCCTGCTGAGCCACAGGCGCAGAGCCCAGCTTTTGTATTTATTCCCATTTTGTAGGTTGCCCATCTGCAAGGAAGAAAATTCTTTTTTTTTTGTAGAGTCAGAGTCTCACTTTATCGCCCTTGGTAGAGTGCCGTGGCGTCACACAGCTCACAGCAACCTCCAACTCCTGGGCTTAAGTGATTCTCTTGCCTCAGCCTCCCAAGTAGCTGGGACTACAGGCACCTGCCACAATGCCTGGCTATTTTTTTGTTTTGTTTTGCAGTTTGGCCAAGGCTGGGTTTGAACCCACCACCTTCGGTATATGGGGCCGGCACCCTACTCGTTGAGCCACAGGCGCCGCCCCAGGAAGAAAATTCTTAAATCAATAATCTAACCTCCCACTTTAAGAAACTAGAGCAGGCTCAGCATCCGTAGCACAGTAGTTACAGTGCCAACCACATACACAGAGGCTGGTGGATTTGAACCTGGCCTGTGCCAACTAAACGACACCAACAACTGCAACAAAAAATAGCCAGACATTGTGGTGGGCGCCTCTAGTCCCAGCAACTTGGGAAGCTGAGGCAAGAGAATCGCTTAAGCCCAAGAGTTTGAGGTTACTGTGAGCTGTGAAGCCATAGTACTCCACCAAGGGTGAAATAGTGAGACTCTGTCTGAAAATAAATAAATAGATCAATTAATTAATTAATTAATTAATATAAATTAATTAATTAATTAAAAAAAGAAACTAGAGCAATCTAAAACCAAGTGAGTAAAAGAAAAAAAATCATGAGGATTAGAGTAGAAATAAATGGAATAGAAAATAGGAAATCAATAGACAAGATGAGCAAACACAAAAATAGTCACATGGGTTTCCTAGGGCAGCTATAAAAATAATTACCAAATGGAGTTTAAGACAGAAATTTATCTTCTCACAATTCTAGAGATTAGAAGTCTGAAATCTAAATATCAGCCAGGTTGGCTCCTTCTGGAAGTTCTAAGGAAAAATCTGTTCCATGGCTTCTCCCCGCTTCTGGTGGTTGCCAGCTATCCTTGGTGTTCCTTGGTTTATAGACACATCACTCCATTCTCTGCTTCTATATTCACACAGTTTTCTCTTCAGTGTGTCTATGTCCAAATTTCTTATAAGAACATCAGTCATTGGATTAGGGTCCATTTTAGTATGACCTTGTCTTAACTCGATGGTACCTGCATAGACCCTATTTCCAAATAAGGTCACATTTGCACCTTCTAGGGGCTAGAGCAACATATCTTTTTTAGGGAGACACAATTCAACCCATAACATTGGCTCTTTGAAAAGATAAACACAATCAACAAAGCTTTAAACCAAAAAGAAAGGGAAAGAGAGAGAGAGACGGATGATTCAAATAAGTAATATTAGGATGAAAGGGGGGAATATTATTACCTAATTTACAGAAATAAAATGTACTGCAGGGGAATACCATGAACAATTGTATGACAACAAATCAGATAAGCTAGAGGAAATGGGCAAATTCCTAAAGAGATAGAAACTACCAAAACGGGCTCAAGAAGAAGTAGAAATGTGAATAGACACAACAAGCAAAGTTATCAACAAGGAAAAGTCCAGGAACAGACTGTTTCATTGGTGAACTGATTTTGAAAACAAAGTCAAGATCATTCTGTGGAGCGAGAAGCCTTTTCAACAGATGGTGCTGTTGATACTGGATGTACACATGCAAAAGAATGAGGTTGGAACCTTCCTCATATCATATGCAAAATTAATTCTGAATGGATGAAAGACCTAAATGTAAGTGCTATAAGCTCCTAGAAGAAAATACAGGTGTAAATCATTTGGTTTACAGGTGCATTCCTTTGATTAGGCAGTTGTTTCTTTTTCAACTTAAAAATATAAACAAGTTAGACTTTATGAAAATTAAGGACTTTTGGCTTGGCGCCTGTAGCTCAAGCGGCTAAGGCACCAGCCACATACACCAGAGCTGGCGGGTTTGAATCCAGCCTGGGCTGCCAAACAACAATGACAACTACAACCAAAAAATAGCCGGCATTGTTGGGAGGCTGAGGCAAGAGTATCGCTTAAGCCCAGGAGTTTGAGGTTGCTGTGAGCTGTGACGCTACAGCACTCTATGCAGGGCAACAGCTTGAGGCTCTGTCTAAAAAAAACGAAAGAAAGAAAATTAAAGACTTTTATGAGTCAAATGACACTATCAAGACAGTGAAAAGACGCCGTTTCCGGCTACCGAGGCACGAGGATTTGGTGCCCTAACCCAGCTGGAAAATACAGCCTTTGACTGAAGAGGTAACCCGTGTAATGTTTGCGAAGATCGCGAAATACGTTGGGGAGAATCTCCAGCCGCTGGTCCACAGGCCCGACGGCACCTGCTGTTTCCGGCTGCACAACGGCCGGGGACACCACGTGAGCAAGAAGATTCTGAAACTGGCAGCCAATAGCTCTGGAGAGAAGCGGTGTCTCTGGGGACCTGCTTCGGAAAATTGACCACGACCCACAGGTTTCGGTTGCACGTCCCGGCTCTGGATTGCACCCTTATACCAAGTATAACGTGTGGAGAAAGCCTGCGGCAGAGCAATCCTTCCTGTCTGGGAAGCATGTGTTGAAATCTGGTCTGGGTCGGATCACTGAAAATACTTCTCAGTACCAGGGAGTGGTGGTGTCCTCCATGGCAGACATCCCTTTGGGTTTTGGGGTGGCAGTAAAATCAACACAAGCGATGGTGGTATTTCGTCAAGTAGATACTGGGGAATATGTGCGACATGAAGAAATGTTAACTTAAAAAGAAGTCATTGCAAGGACTTTACAGCTGGGCCATGCGGAAGGGCCAAGCTTTGTTTTCTGTGTTTGTGTAGACGCCACCATCATGTTGAATTTTGTCAACACTGTGACATCTTCAGGGACTTCTTAGGTTAATATTCTATCACTGACAAATGCAAGGTAGATTCTTATACAGAAATGGCTCAAAATGGGGTTTCAGATCGTGTGTTTGTGACTAGTATACTCTGTTTAATATATATTTGAATCAGTGGGCTTCTTTTTCCGAGTAACAGATTCTGAATCTTTGGAACTGAGGACAAAAATAGCTTATTATTGTTATCTGTTATAACACTTTGTTTTCTAAACTTCTGATTAGAACACAGTGGATTTTCTATGTTATTTATTAATATCATGAAAGGTAGATATTGCCATATCTGAATAGTCGGAAATATTTGGCATTTTACAAATGGAAAATTTAAAGAAATACTAAGCAATTCATTCAGTTTTTAATTTTTTTCTTTTTTTGCAGTCTTTGGCTGGGGCCCAGTTTGAACCTACCACCTCTGGTATATGGGGCTGGTGCCTACTCCTTTGAGCCACAGGCACCGCCCAACTTATTTTATTTTATTTTATTTTGAGACAGAGTCTATGTCACCTTCAGTAGGTGCGGTAACATCACAGCTCACAGCAACCTCAAACTTTTGGGCTTAAGCAATTCTCTTGCCTCAAGCCTCTCAAGTAGCTGAAACTACAGGCACCTGCCACAACACTCAGCTATTTTTTTTTTTTTTTTTTTTTAGAGAGAGAGGTTTCACTCTTGCGCAGGCTGGTGTTGAACTCCTGAGCTGAAGCAATCCACCTGTCTCAGCTTCCCAAGTGCTGGCCACTGTGCCTAGCCAATTCACCCTCCCCCCCTTTTTTTTTTGAGGCAGAGTCTCAGTCGCCTTGGGGTTGAGTACTGTGGCACCACAGCTTACAACAACCTCAAACTCTTAGGCTCAAGTGATCCTCTTGCCTCAGCCTTCCGAGTAGCTGGGACTACAGGCCCCCACCACAATGCCTCACTATTTTTTCTATTTTTTTTTTTTTTTTGAGACAGAGCCTCAAGCTGTCCCCGTGGGTAGAGTGCTGTGGCATCACAGCTCACAGCAACCTCCAATTCCTGGGCTCAAGCGAGTCTCTTGCCTCCGCCTCCCAAGTAGCTGGGACTATAGGCGCCCCCTA
>CAUYON010059442.1:0-17457 GCA_963573935.1 Arctocebus calabarensis | reverse complement strand
GTGTGTTCCTCGACCTTGTCTCTTGGCTCAGCTCCAAACCGTTGGCTTTCTCGCCAAATTTCTGTCCTTTAACTCTCCTTCTGGACAGGAGCGTCTGCAGAAAGCTGGCTACAGACCGCCATCTTGGCTCCTCCCCCTCTAAGTTATTTTCTAAGTAATCTAATTATTTTCTTTTAAGCATCCTAGCTGTTTTTTTGCACATGACCCAATCCCTATTTGGTTTTTGTTCTTAGTTGATGAAAGTTTCATGTTTTAAAAAGTATACATCTAACTAAACCTCAAATTAAACAGCATTTTGGCTGATTCTCAGTTGTTTAAATGATAAATTAATATAAAACTTAAAGAAATTTAACTGCTAGGGATTTTTTCCCCCTGATATCAAACAGGAATCAATGAGGAATCATTGTCATCTCAGTTTTCTCATGGCCTAGGTTTCCTTTTTATAGTATATGTGTAGCAATTGTCTCAGCCTCACTGTGAGCCCCTGTTATTGTTCTCTACCAGCTAGGGCATATCTTTCCACCCACTGCTTCCATCTATACTAAAAATAGCTGCCATCTTTATATATTTCTTCTGTGACCATTTCCAGTTTAAGGCATCCAGTACATTGGAATTAACATGTTATCTGAATTACTAAATAGTTTCATGTTAGAACAGAAGAGAAAATCAATTTTTCCTTTAAAGTGTTGCCAACCCAGTATTTTCCGTAATTTGTGTAGGGTTATTTATATGATCTGATTATGCTTGTATTTATCTTACACATCATATATATAGGAGATAGAGTCTCAACCTGTCACCTTGGGTAGAATGCCATGGCATCATCGTAGCTCAGAGAAACCTCTAATTCTTGAGCTCAAGCGATCCTCTTGCCTCAGTTTTTCTATTTTTAGTAGAGACAGGGTCTTGCTCTTGCTCAGGCTGGTCTTGAATTCCTGAGCTCAAGCAATCCACCTGCCTTGGCCTCCCAGAGTGCTAGGATTATAGGCATGAGCCTGGCCTATATCTTAGATTCTTGAAGGCATTTTTCTCCTTGTAAACCTTTTAATTGATTTTGATCAATGAAATCACTGTAGGTTTTTTTGTTGTAGTCTTTAAAGGAATAAACATATTTATATCCCCTTAATTATTACTTAAAGCTAAGTGCTTTTAGTATAACCATGTAAGTTAGACTAAACATCTAATTTTTTTTAGGAAATACTCTTTCAATTCAACTATCCAATAATGACTTTTTTTCCTATACCTTTTCCTAATTTATTGTGATTCAGTGTCTGTGTAATTGGCCAAATATGTTATTCTTTCTGAGTTTTTTTCTGAAAAAAATTATTGTCCAGGTTGTTCTCTTATCAACAGCCTTGTCAATGGGCTTATTTTTTTTTTTTTACCTTTTAAATAATTTGTGCTTTAAGAATCATGATATAATTTTTGAAGAGTTTTTCTACTTATAAAAATGTCAGATTCCATCTTAGAAACTTTCATAGTGTAATCCCCTGCCTTACTATGCTTGTTGCCTTCAAACAATAATTCCATTAATTACTAACTAACATTTATTGAGCATTTAAAATGTACCAGTCACTTGCAAATGGGATTCTACATGTGAACTCAATTAAATCTTACAAAAACCCTGTCAGACACGATCTCAATGAAACCCTATTGACATCTGTATTTTCTAGCTGAGGGCAATGAAACACAAGGACCTGAGGTTACATAGATGGTAGGTAGCAGAGAAGAATTAGAATCCAGGATGCCTAGTACCAGAACTGGTACCTTGTAAACTTTTTGTCACTGCTCTACACCAGTAGTTTTCAACTGGTGTGCTACAAGAGGATCTTTATTACATGTGCTGAGAAATTTTAAGATGATAAATTATTTTCAAAAGAAGTTCAAAACACAGTAAATATATACTTGTATTCACTGTTTTTTTGTTTGTTTGTTTGTTTTTTTGTTTGTTCTGAGACAGAATCTCACTTTGTCGCCCTGGGTTTAGTGCCACGGTGTCATAGCTTACAGCAACGTCAAACTCTTGGGCTCAAGCGATCCCTCTTGCCTCAGCCTCCCAAGTAGGTGTGACTGCAGGTGCCTGTTACAAGGCCTCCTAGTTTTTCTATTTTTAGTAGAGACAAGGTCTCGCTCTTGCTCACGCTGGTCTGCAGCTCCTGAGCTCAAGCAGTCTACCTGCCTCAGCCTCCCAGAGTACTAGGATTTTAGATGTGAGCCACCCCTACCCCAGCCTTCATTCTATTTTTGATCAACATCATTTAAGTGTGGGCAGAAGTTTAACTATGGGTTTAAGTGTGCTTCTTAAATAAAGAAAAAAAAAGATTGAAAAAGACTACTCTACACCAAAGATTACTGGTGAAATTAAAGGTAGATGCTTAGAAATTTTTACCATCAGTTCACGTTCCCAAGGCATCAAATTTATGGTATGTTTTTTAGCAATTGACTTTATTTACTTTAATTGACTTTATTTAGTAATTGATAGTTTTAGAAAACTATCATTCCATATGTATTAAAGGAAGACTGCTTATTCACTCCAGATAGTTCAAGAAGTACTGCTAAAAGTAAAGTAAAGTAACACCTTTTACTGCACAAAAGGCTGTACGTGCCTTTTATGTCCTTTGGGTGCTTTTAAGTAAATTCCTGATCTCATCCAGTTCTCGCAGTCACTCTGTGAACAGAGTAGATGGTTCCTGTTGTTTCTATGTTTTAGCCTGGGAAACAGAAGACCAGAGAAGGGACATCTATGGTGGATCTGGAAGTTAGAGCCTGCTCTTTCCATAATTTTATGCTGCTCCAGGGGCATTCATGTTGGAAGACTTAATTATCTATGTAAATTTGTTACAACCGGTCAAGGTAATTTTTTCTTTTTGCCAATTATCTTTGTAAAGAGAACTTAAACTGAATTAACAAGAATTCCCATAAAAGACTCATTAGACCTCAAAAGAATAGTATAGCTTAGTCATTTATTCTTCGTTATGATTTTTGTTGTGACTAACACAGGCAAGTCTTACTTTACTGTTCATTGGCAGTCCTGATTCCACTAGTAGGATATTTACTACTAAATATTCCTACTTTTTCAAATGGGAAAATCAGATCTTACTTTACTGTTCTTTGGCAGTCCTGATTCCACTAGTAGGATATTTAATATTAAATATTCTTACTTTTCAAATGGGAAAATCAGATCTTTCTTTGCTACTGCTTGTAATTGTAATAGCAGAAAGTAAGTTAGCATTCCTTCAGTTCTTCATCTATTAAATAAAAAAGGTGAAGCTAAATTATTTTACATGCCATTCTAGCTCAAAACCACTTATTTTCTTTCTTTTCTTAGCTTTCCCCTGATGAGCTTTGCAGTTATCTCTGTTCTCCAGAGTCCCTTCTAGAGTCCGCACTGGGCTCTTGCTGTGTCTCCTCTCCCCTCCCTTCCCACTACCTACCACTCCTCCCTTCCCACTACCTTCCCCTGTCCTCCTCCACTCCCCTCCTGCTCCTTGAACAGCCTCTCTGAAGGGTAACCACCTCCACCTTGTCCACCTTCCAGCCACATCTCCGTCCTCTGTTATCTGGTTTCTGCTCTCATTCCTTCACTGCATCTGTTCTTGCCAAAGACCTAATTGTGGACTCCAAGAGGTGATCTTCCATCCTTATTTTTTCTCTTAAGTTAGCCATCCCCTCCTTCTTGAATCAATCAATTTTAATTAACCAGTCCTCCTCCTCTCTGCTCGCCTGATCTGTCTGTTTGACTGTCTGGGTGCCCTTCAGCTGAAGGGCATGGGTTTTTGGACTTCTCTCTTACCTGCCACCCTGTCCCCTCAGTATGATCTTCTAAATGACTGGGATCTGTTTTCTTCATTTCCTTTGTAATTTCCCTTGAGAAAATGCAGGTGTCAAGTTCTCTTGAATTGTGTTGCCTCTCAAGTCCCTTTGTTAACTCTAGGCTAACTCCCTTTAATCCATCCCTTTACTTGATTGCCAGAAATGTTCTTTCTAAAATATAAACCCTATATTTCTTTGATCATGATTCTTCCATAGCTCCCTGTTGCCTACCTACAGTACAGGAAAGAATAGCAACAGCTTTCGTACCACCTACCACTTACTGATTTATACTACATGCCAGGAATTGTGCAAAGACTCTTACGTAGGCGATCTTCTTATAGATTGTCTCCAGGATGGCTGCACCACATTGTTCCATCTGTTTATAATCGTGTGTTCTCCCTTAGGGACCCCCCCCCATATAACTTTATCAGTCTTTTTACATATATAGTCTCAGGACCTAGTACAGTGCCTAAAAAGTAAACCCATTAAATCCTTGTTGAATTGAAGTTTCTCTTCTCGTCGAAGAACTAACTTGTGTTTGTCGGATGTGGAAACTTTAGAAGGAGGTAGAATCCCACAGGAGATGCAGCAAAGCTTTGTCACTTGGGACAAACACTAATCCTAGGTCAACAGGACCAAACATCCTGTTACCCAGCGCGGCCACCTCTTTTAAGTCCTTATAATTACATCATTTCCTGAATCAATGTAGCAGGATTTGGGGAATGGGTAAAGATGACTATCTCTAGGGTTTGGTTCAGTAGATATATAGCCTGCTGGTGACAGCTTCACGCCTGAATGTTCCATATTTTATTTATTTATTTTTTGTATGGTTCCAGGTTAATTGAGGACATAACAAATTAGGTTACATTGTTTGCATTTGTTAAGTAAAGCCCCTCTTATAATTGTGTCCCACTCCTAAGATGTGTGCCATATACCCTAATGGTGTGCCCATTAAGTTGGAGCACACCCATAATATTCCATATTTTAAGGCAAAATAATTATATTCTGTAGAAAGGACACTCATGAAGTCAACTGCCTTCTTAACTCTGGTTCGTCCAGTTCTTCACTGCTAACTCTCTTCACTAGAAGACAGTGATTTCATTAGTATTATTATTTTTGTAGGAGAGCTTATTCTTTCCAGCTATTTTATATTTCTTAAATGATCAGTCTTCACACAGCATTGGTATCCCATGGTTAGCAGCAAAAACTGTTCTTAATGCCATTTCTTGAGTGATTAATTTAAAATATCATATATAAAATTTAGTTTAATCTCTCTCTTTCTGAGGTGTTTTTAATGGTGTAAACTAAGATTACTAACATTTTTAGGTCAGATTACCAAGAGGAATTTGACATTTATATGAACAAGGATAATACCAAGTGTTACAAAAGCTAATATAGAATTGCAAGGGCTATCAAGCTCTGTGCTTGAGGCCATAAATTGACTGCCAGCAGGGGTCAAGCAGGAGCCTCTGCTTTCTCTGTACAGTCTCACTTGGGTAAATCTTGGTAGTTCTTGGTGCACCAGCAGAAAGGGCAGTATGAATTTGCACCTGCCTCAAAACAAATTGTCGAAATAGTCACCCCTTAAGAGAGGTGTGGATGGATAGCACTTCTTATTTAATAGCTAAACAGAGTCCAAGATTATTTTTCTAGAAATAATAACAAGCAAGGGAAATAAATTTAAAAATTTAGGCACGTGTAGGCAGTCAGACTCTGTTTGATCCCCACTGGTGTGTTTCTAGAAAGGGTTACACTTCTGAGTTTTGCTATAAGAGCTGCTGTGAAAATGAACTAATTGGGTGCTAATTTACCTAAAACAAAGTGATAATACCAAAGTTGATTTTGAAAGTGGCAGTGTGGATATGTTACAGTTTTTGCTGATGTCTGTTTATTTCATGTCATCTTATTGGAAAGTATTCTTCTAAAAATGAAATTCCCTTTTGTTATTAAGTATCAGAATAAGCTTCTGCCTGAGTAGTAGAAGTTACATTATGATATAAAATGGAAAGATTGCCTACTCCCTTGCATATATTATTAAAAGGTTGGTAATATTAACTCTTTTAGGTCAGAACAAGCCTTTATTGGCTTAAAATTGAATAAAATGTAATGGGTACATTATTATTCCTTTATTTCCTGTCATTACTTTTTTGTTATTTATTGTGCTTGTGTTTTCCTTGTTCTACACTTCCTCACAGGTTATTTAAATGAAGTTATATACACATATAAAATAGGTTTGTTTTCTTAATGGTGAAAAGGAGGAACGTACTTGCACCTTTGTTACCTGTCAAACTTCACATTTGTTATCCTTTTGTATTTTTTTAACCAATTGATTTCTGTTGTCCAGCCATTGAGTTTTTCCTTTTCTCTCTTTCTCTCTGTCTTGTTTTTAAAAAAAATCATTTCTACAGATGCCCATGTGGTACAGCACTGCCAATGTATTGCCTTTTTCCTCTAATTAAGATCCCTTGTGGTAGTCTTTCTACCACCACGTCAGGTGTTATGGATAGAATTAGAGTTCCCAGAGGAATCCTGTTGTGCATTAAAAAATAGAGACTACAGAACACAAATATTAGTGACTTAGGCCATGATTAGATATATGAAATTTAAATAATACCTTCACCAGGAGCCTTAGGAGTTCACGCAGTTGTAGCAGTAGCCTGTGGTTCTGCTGTTGGGAATGATTAACTGCTGTCTGATACAGTGTGCCAGTGATTTTTAAAAAAATTTTCCTTACTCAGTTAATTGGATGTATGCAAGAATCATCATCCCTACAGCAGTAGGCAAAATAGAACCTGTTTAAGTTTATCCTTCAAAATGTTTCATCTGCCAGGAAACCGCTAGGAGATGCTCAATAACAATATGGCCATTTAATTTACTTGTTTCAACTACCATGGAAAAAATAACCTTAAAAATTACTTCCAGCTTAGTTTTTACCATTTTAGTTTCTACTTTTTGTCAGAGCACTATATATGTACAGTGGCCATTGTCTGTTTTTTTTTGGCCTTTTGTTACTCGAGAAATATTTGTTCAAATGCTTTTGTAACATCAGTGTTTTAAATAATACTGTTCAGAAGTCTTAGAAGCTATAGTACTAAGCCCGTGAGAAACACATTTTTCTCTTGTTTCATTTTCTTTCACTCTTTCCTAAAAAGAAAAACAAAAAAACAAAGCAAAATGAAATTAAGGAATAAGATCTATATTTTGGCCAGCCGGTTTAATCAGTGTGATCACAACTATGTAGAAAGAGACAACAGCTTAGAAGTCTGTGTGTCATTCATTTTCAACTGCCAGAGAGGTGAATGTTTTTTTTCTCTTTCACATGTATTTAATGACCAAGTCAGACTCTGGTTTTCCTTGGCACCAGTGCCATAAAAAGTTTGTTTACTCAAAATTCTAGACAGAAATATATACAAAGGTCTTACAATTAAGTTCGTGAACTTGCCCTTGTGCCCTTCCATGGCAGCACAGTGCAGACGGCGAGGCGAGGTTTCGTAACCTTGTTCTATCAGTGTCCTGCCCTTGTGTTAGTGGTGATGTGAGCGGTGCCTTGCTGAGTGGCGTTCATTGTTGTTGCATGTTGTTGTGTGCCATCACAGGAATGTTAGAGCTCGAATTAAAGTTAAAGGAATGAACAAACATTAATTTTCTTATTAAACTTGGTGAGAGTGAAAGTGAAATCAGGGATGTGTTATTCTAGGTGTCTGGTGATAATACCATGAAGAAAGTGGCAGTATACAAATGGATTAAAGTGTCACTGATGGAGAGAGGTCAGAGAGGCTTATAATGAGTAGAACTGATTAAAACATTATAAAAATTCATCAAATTGTACATCAGAGTTGTCAGCTGACTCTGAGAAGCATACAGACCAAGAGAGAAAAATAAAGAAAAAGTTAAGAAAATAGTAAGTGAAAATCTTGACTTGAGAAAAGTGTGTGCAAAAGTGGTCCCAAAGGAACTCACGGATGAACAAAAGTCAATTTTCCAAGACCTTTTGGAGAGGCAAGACAATGTTTGGGGATGCGTTATCACTGGTGATGAAACATGAGTGTACCAATACAGGCCTGAAACAAAGTGTCAAAGTGTGCAATGGAAGTCAGTCAGTTTTCTTTGACCAAAAAAGTTCTCAGTCTAAATCAAGAGTCAAAACAATGTTATTAATATTTTTGCTGTCAGAGGGATTGTTCATTATGAATTTGTACCAACTTGACAAATAGTTAACCAAGTTTGCTATTTGGAAATGCTGAAAAGGCTACACAAAAAAGGTGAAAGCAAACTGAACTTTTCACCAACAACTCATGGCTCTTGCATCATGACAATGCACCAAATCACACAGCACTGTCTGCAGGGAGTTTTTAGCCAATAAACAAAGAACTGTATTGGAACATCCTCCCTACTCACCTGATCTAGCCCCCAGTGACTTTTCTTTGCCCGAAGATAAAGGAAATATTGAAAGGAAGAGATTTTGATGACATTCAGGACTTCAAGGGTAATACCTACACAATGACAGCTCTTTTCGAAAAAGAGTTCCAAAACTGCTTTGAAAGGTGGACTAGGCACTGGCGTTGGTACAGAGGTGCCTAAGGGGAGTGCTTTCAAGGTGACTGTGCTGATATTCAGCAATGACGCATGTAGCACTTTTTCTAGGATGAGTTCACAAATGTTATTGGTTGGTTATATTAGAGATAACCTCATATCTTCAGCTTGTTTTTGACACAAACTCTAGCAGATTTATAGGTACTGTTCCATAGATAAAAATGAAGAGCCAGAAAAAAGAATGCTACAGTAAGTATTTTATAAATCTGCCACTGGGGTAGAGAAGTATTGAAGTCAAATACTATCAGAATTTTCTTTTGAGCAAGTAATCAAAATTAGAATACTGATGTTAGAGAATTTAATTTAGCCCAGTAATTGAAAACACAGGTCAGATAAACTGATGTACAAATTAGACAGACAAACATTAAATCTTGTCTGTCTTTATATGTGAACCAAGTTACTTAACCTCTCTTACCTTGGTTTGCTTATCTGTTAAATGAGGATAATTGTACCTCTTCTTCACGTTTTTTTTGTGAAAATTAAATGAGATGATATATATTTGGATAGAATAATTAGCACAGCCCCTGGTGTGCACTCAAAGATTTTTGCTGCTTTTTCATCCAGTAGTAGTAGTAGTAATAATAAAAACAACCACCACAAAAAAAGAACACAGTCAATAAATGATGCCACAAGGTAAAGACAAAAAAAATCTAATGATGAAGGTTAGAGATGAATCTTCCCGATGAATCCCACATTCATGGCCCATTTAATCTCAAATGCAAAAAAAATTCAGAAGAAGAAAAACACAAAATTATTTTTCTGTTTTTATTTTCTTTCTACAAGTTTTGACAAAATATCCTCTTAAGTTGAAAGTATAGTTTAGTAGGTAAAATTCACCCCAAAGACTGAGAAAGTAGGGTCAGTATGTAATATTTATCTATTAATTGATGTGTACTAATGTCTCCAAGAATGATGCTGTTAATTGAGGTTCTGAGAATTGAAGTTAATTTTTTTTTCAAGACCAGGGTTATCTTCACCATTTCTAGGCCTTTTCCCCTTTATTCTCCTCTTCTAAGGTAGCATCCACACCCTATTTAACCCCAAAGAGTGACAGCCTTCCAAATATTTCATCCTTGTATCGATGGGCTCTTGGGCTTCTTCCATGACTTATCAATTATGAATTGGGCTGCAATAAACAATCTGGTACAGATATCTTTGTTGTACTGTGATTTTTGGTCGTCTGGGTATATACCCAGTAAAGGAATTATAGGGTCAAATGGTCTATTTTTAGACCTTTGAGTATTCTCCAAACATCTTTCCAAAATGGATGTATTAGTTTACATTCCCACCAGCAATGTAGAAGGATTAATAAACTGTGTTTTTTTGGAATATTATGGAATATTATGCAGCCTTGAAGAAAGATGGTGACTTTACCTCTTTCATATTTACATGGATGGAGCTGGAACATGTTCTCCTTAGCAAAGTATCTCTAGAATGGAAGAAAAAGTATCCAATGTATACACATCTAATATGAGACAAATTCTGTATCATTCAAAAAAAAATAAAAAATAAATTCCCAAGGATCCCTCCTTTCTTATATATTCAACAGAATTTAGGTAGTTCTGAGGGAATATATTACCAGGTCCTCATTTGTTTCTGGGGTTGGATGTGACTCCCCTTAACACTCACACTGCTCGTTTCTGCATGCGTAGGAGGGGATCGCTAAATACAAATGCAAACAAAACTCCCCTTCCCCACAGATACCACCTACAAAATCTTACCTCTGCTGCCAGTGCCGTCTTTATACTTAGGACAATCTGATAGTCTTTATTAGTCTCCTTTCTTCTTTTGCAATGTAATACCTCGTGTGTAAAACATCAGTAGTTAGGAATTTTTTTCTTTTATTCCTCATATCTTAATGACAATGAAGTGGTCACCTGTCATGCATATAAGTAATAAAAATACCTTTTGTGCATTTTGAGAAATTTAATAACATCCCTCCTGAATGTTTAAAAAGTCTATTAGAAGTATAATTCTTGCCTAGTTTTGTGAAAGTGTATTGTTCATCATAAGATTCTTGTTCTCTGACTTCATGTTATGTTTTTTTCCTAGGTAAACTTTTAAGTTACATTATTATGATCTTAATTTTCTCAGAACAATGTTATGTATTTTTTTACTTTTAGGTATCTTTTGCATTTTTTACTTCTCAATGAAATACTACTGAAACAATTTTATATTGTACAAGGTAGAGCTTCCTTTGCTTGGTATAGATCTTTGTGACTATTGAGTGAGAGAATAAAAATATTTTTCCAAATTGTAATATGTAAAAAAGTTCTCATTATTTTAAAAGTAAAGCCTTGACTTAAACATATGATAATAGTAAATTTTTATAAAATTTCCCAAGATGACATTTTCTTGAATTTAGTTCTTTTATTAAAAATAAGGCAAATTCATAGACAGAAAAAAGTGTTTTCTGGCTTGCAGCGCAACAGTTCAAAATGCAACGAGAGCTTAGCAGCTTAGGATGCAGTTTTCTTTGTACAGCTCTCATCATTCACTTCATGCAAAATTCACTTATTTATCACTAGCGGCCTCTAGTGTGTATTCAGTGTCTTTCAACTTGGCTGTACATTAGTTGGTTATTAGTAACTGGAGAGCAGTTCCATGTGTTAGAAACAAGAAAAACAACGATAGCTTCTGTCATCTTAGCATTTTATCAAGTCAGTGGAAAGGACACGTTCGCATTAACAGTGTGGCCATACGATCCCTGTTGCAGCAACAGGGCTTTCTAGGACTTCCCTCCATGCGGCAGCTACTCTCCAGAGCTCGCTCCTGCTGCGGTGGGAGAAAGTGTTAGCAGTCTCCCATGGCTCTGCTGTCTTCTAAGGCTTCTAGTGGGAGGGAATCAGAGTAGGATTCACTTACCAGAGATCACCAAAATGAGGTTTTAGCTCAACTGTACAGCAGAAATCTAAACCACTCTTACTTACTTTAGTTGCACTTATTTGGTCTTCTTAAAATAAAACTCCAGTCAAGTAATTTTAAATGCAGTCCTGATCACAAAGGTAAACTTAAACCAAATCTACCGTTTACTGTTTATCTTTTTAAATGTTTAATATTCCTTTATTTTAAAGGGCACATCGTCCCCTATCTTCTCCAACCTCTCCCCCACTTATAAAGGTAATATAAATTTATTATAATGATTTTGGGGAACTCAGAAAGACTTGGAAAATAACATTATAAATAAATAATAACCTGAAATTCCATTCTTGTAGATAACCACTCTTAATAATTTTATATATGTGCAAATTTTTTCAGTTTTATATTGCTATATGCCTCTCAATTGCTGATCCCATGAGAGTGTGCACCTGTAGTAAAAGAGGGAATTTCATGTACATATTGCTTACATTATGCCTGTTTTCTTAACATTATATTATTGTAATTATGAACATATTATTGTGTCATTATATGTAAATCTTGTCAAATTTTTATATACCACGCATTTCTTATATATCATAAATGTATGTAGCTGGCAGATTTATTATAAGTAAACTTTGTTTATAAATCAATAAACTTTGTTACATTTTATACCTAGAACTTTATATTGGTTTCTGGCACTTCACGTGATCTGGCTCAGAAGTTGTAAATTTCAACCAGCAAATTTAAGTCCCGTTTTACAACTTGTTTCTGGAATATTTGTGTTCATCTTTATTTCCATCAACAATACAATATTCTCGGCTCAGCGCCTGTGGCTCAACGGGCTAGGGTGCCAGCCATGTACACCTGAGCTGATGGGTTGGAATCCTTCCTGGGCCCGCTAAAAAACAATGATAGCTGCAACCCAAAAATGGCCGGGCGTTGTGGCGGGCGCCTGTAGTCCCAGCTACTTGGGAGGCTGAGGCAGGAGACTCGCTTGAGCCCAGAAATTAGAGGTTGCTGTGAGCTGTGATGCAACAGCGCTCTATCCAGGGTGCCAACTTGAGGCTCTGTCTCAAAAAAAAAAAAAGAAAAAGAAAAGAAAGAAAACAGTACTATATTCTTGCCAGCGTTTTTAGCTTAATTGTTTATTGATATACTGTGTAGAAAATTACATCCTGCCGTTATTTTAGCGTGTTTCGCATTGTGCAGCCATTCTATATCACAGGCGTTATTACAGGCACTTGTGATGTGACAAAGAACAAAGCCACTGACTTCACTGACCTTCACTAGCGATAACAGTATGATACATAATTAAAACATAAGGTATATTTCCAATGAAAGGAAGAAAATAAAGCAGGAAAAGGGGAAGCATGTTCAGCAGCAGGTTGGTTGCAATTAAAGTAAAGGACAAGCCTCCCTGAGCAAGTGATTTCTGAGTTAAGACCTGGAGCGGGTGAAGAAGTGGCCGTTTGTGTTCCCAGAGGAGGAGCGTTCCAGGCAGAGGGCTGTTTGTGCAGAGCTGTGAGACATGAGCGTGGCTTCAGCCAGCCTTTGCTGTATAACAAACCAGCCCAAATTGTAGTTTCTTTAAACAGTGATTTGTGGATTTCCTCAGAAATCGAGAGGCTAGCCAGGCAGATCTTCTGGGCTTACTCATGTGTTAGTCATGTGGATGAGTAAAGGAAAACGACTCCTACTCGTAACACTAATGTCACTACTGTGTTGGTTTTCTGCATCCAGTAATTCTACAGGTCTCTGTGGCAAACAAATGGGTGTCCTACAGTTGAGTTTAATCTGACACTAACTATGTAGATTAGCACAGAACCCACAAGAAGATTCCCCACTTTAAATGCCTGTTGCAAGTAGGGGGTCCCTTGGTTACTTATGCTTGTAGAATTAGGCGTTCCCAGAATACTCTCCTCATGTTTGAAAATTTGCTATAATGGCTCACACAACTTAAGGGAACATTTTACTTACACTTATCGTTCACCATGAAACGGATATTATAAAGGGTAGAAATGAACCCTAGGTGGAGAAGTATGTCGGGCTGGGTTTAGAAGGGCACCCAGTGCAGGAGCTTTTGTCCCTCAGGGATATCGAACACATGTCTCTCCTGCCACATGGGTGTTTCATCAACCTGGAAACACTCTGAATCTTATTGCTGGTTTATTTTATGGAGGCCATATTATGTAGGCATGGCTAATTAGGGGATTGATCATTTGTGATCATTCTTTAGCCCCACTTGCCTAAGGTGTGTGTTGCCAAGGTTGGGACTGAAAAAGTCCAACACTCTAATCATGCCTTAGTATTTCTGGTGATCAGTCTCCACCTTGAAGCTGTCCTAAGGATCCCCAGCACCAGTCATCTCATTAGCATGCAGAAAGACACTCATCACTCTGGAGATTCCGTAGGTCTTGGCTGCAGGGACAGAGACCAAATATATGTTACTGTGTTACAGTATCACAGTTGGGTGGGCAGTTCTGATGATGATGTCAGCACGTAGATGGGACTCTCACATGTCTGGAGGTTGGATCAGTGTATGCTGGGCACTGGACTCTTTCCTGTCCTGCATCCACGAGACTTGCCCAGGATCATCTTCATGTCAACAGGATAGGTTTTTGAGAGCAAAGGGAGCAGTTTCATTTGAGGCCTCCATTGTTAACTTCCATGTCATCATGTCCACTGCCTTTTGTTGGTGAAAGCAAGTCATGAGGCTGATACATATTGATGTGGTAGACTCATACTATTACCTTGTGATGGAAGAATCTGGGAAGTCACATTATAAAGGGCTATGGAATAGGAGGAAAAATATTTATAGATAATTTTGTAAGCAATCTATGACAAGGAGAGAGAATGAGGGGAAATTATTAGGGAGGGTGGAGTTAGAAAGGAAACTGAGGATATACCTTGTAGAGTGTTTGTACATAATAATAATGATTTGCTCTGAAGGAGATGGGAAGCTATTGAACAGTTCTGAACAGATTGATATCACTGTCTTACCAGGGTTGTAGCATGCGAGATGGTAAGATAGAGCCAGTTTGAGGAGATATTTTGGAAGAAGAACTTATAGTACTTGCTGAAAAATCAGTTATGAGGTATAGGATTTCAGATGGAATGACTAGAAAAATATTTCTTTTCATTGGATGATATTACGGAGACTGAGGGGCAGTTTTGGGGCGGGGAGAGAGAACAGAGATTCAGTGCACAGACCTTGGCTTAACATTGAGTAGTTTGTTGCACACAGATTCTTCATTACGTAGTGGGCATATAAGGCCATGAGACTTGGTAAGATAACATAGTAAGTGCAGACAGTAGACAAAAGAAGTTTAGATACTGAATTTCAGGGACACTCCAGTGTTAAAAATCTGAGAGAACTGAATACTTAGCAAGGGTACAGAGCAGGAGTACCAGTGAGGTAGGGGGGAAACTAGGAAACTGTGTCGATGGTCCTTCAATCAGGTAGAGAAAACAATCAAGGAATAGGGAGTGGTCAATTATGTTACATGCTTCTGTTGAGAAAGTGACATGGGAGAATTGACCATTAGATTTGGCAATATGGAAGTCCTTGGAGATGAAAATATTATGTCCAGTAGAACCTCTGCAAGTAGACCATCCAAGGAACAGTATGAAACCATCAACATCTGGAAGTGGTCAACACAAAGACCTAGGCCTGCTGTACTGATATACACATGTGGTGCGTGTCCAGTCTATGAAAATAAGGTCAACTCAAGGAAACGGTTGATGTAGGGAGGTGGTCAGCCACGGAGGTTCTACTGTATATATGTGTGTGTATACACATCCATATACAGGGTGGAGGTTGTGTGCAATTTAAAACAGACAGTTATTTTAATTGCACCTGAACCTATGGCCACCCTGTATGGATTGTAGATTATGTATATTTTGAAGTATTTAAATTTTCTCTGTTTTGTGTCACGTCTGTTTATTTTTTCTGTTTGATTTTATTTCCATTTAAAAAGCTATTGGTGTGTCAACTCTGTTTGAATGAGGATACTCCCGTTTTGTCTTTCATTAAATGTTTTTCTAAATATTCCTTTTACTTTTATTGATAATGTTCATCATCTGATGATTTCAAGGTGACCTACACCAGTGCTATTATCATCTGACTGCATTCTTACAGATTCCTGTAACACAGAGATCTTTATAACTCTTTAGGCCCTAGTCTCTGCCTTCAGGTGACACAGACATCCATATAAAATGGGTAGATGGCAAGAATAAAAACAAAAACTAGCAAGCTAATAAATAAAGCATTTACTTTAGTAGGAAAGTGTATACATAAAGATATTCTCTTTTTTGTCCTTTTCTTAAGTAAGTTTTTAGTTCCTTCTGTGGGGGAAGCCACGGGGAAAAGGCAGAAACAGGATTTAAAACATTATACTGGAAGCCGTGTATTATTCGTGGCTTTAGAAAACTTGGGAGGAGCAGACGACCTATTTGTGACCCTAATGGCATTTATCACTACCTGTGTTTATTGAATTCCGTGTATAATGTCTCAACTGAATCACAGAAACATAAAGCAGATAAATTACATAAAGTAATTCACTATCAGTGAGCTAGCTCTTTGTATTTGTTAAGGTAAAGAATTGGCATTAACCTGTAAATATGCTTTGGGGCACTTTCATGTTTGTAAATAAGAAAAGATGAAACTTCCACTCTGTGCTGTCCTGGGCTTAGCATAATTCTTAGCTTTGATAGCATTTTCCAGCACTACCCTGCCCTACCACCACCACCATCTCCCCTGTAGCCTATTTTCTATTTGCTTGTACAGCTGTTATTGTACTCAGTATGCAAAGCCCTGCTTCGGAGCCAGGGGCAGCTGCAGTTACTGTCTCTTCCCTTACCAGCCACATGTAGCTGGAAGTGATTGAAAGATAAATCAGCTTTGTGCTCATCCATGTGAGCTACTGACCACAAAGTATTATAAACTGCATACCTTGTAAACAGTAGAAATTTATTTCTCACAGTTCTGGAGGTTGGGAAGTCCAAGAGCAAGGCACCGGTGGATTCTGTGCCTGGGGATGGGTGGTTTCCTTCACAGGTGGCGCCTTCTCACTCTGTCCTCACTTGGTGGAAGGCAAGCGCGCTCCTCAAGAACTCCTTTATAAGGACCCTAATCCTGTTTATAAGGCCCATTTTTGTGTCCTAGTCACCTCCCAAAGGCTGCACTCCTTAAAACTGTCACATTGGTGATGAGGTGTGAACACAGGCATTTTGAAGGGACACAGACCTTCGGCCCGTAGCAACCTGTGCTCCCAGAAACGGAGGTGTTGCCTGCTGGTGTGCCGAGCTGCCCCTCCATTTCACACCATTTCTTTACAAGCTCTTTGGTCTGCCCGAGTTTCTATTTGCTGAACGTGGGTACTATTTTTCTCTCTCACCCTGTTGCTGTGGCCTTACTTAATTATTTTAACTCTGCACATGATATCTGTCATTTTGAAGCCTCTCCTTCCTTTTCTCACTCACTGGCTCTCCCCGCCTGGCTCTCCTCATGTGCCACCAACATTCTGTGCGTGACTAACAGTGTCACCTGTGACGGTGGGTTTTGCCTATACCTACTCTTTTGGGACTATGGTAACTATTGTATTAGTAGTCTTGACATGGATGTTTAATAAACTTTTGAGAAATGGAATTAAGTATCCCATAGATGGAGGAGTCACCAGTGTGTAGTTCTAACTGTGACTCTGCTCAGCTCTCTTTCTGCCATTACTGCTTTAAGGACATGGAAATATTCTGTTATCTCAAGCTCTGTCTAAAACACAGTTCTTATTATATCTTGTTTTAACCAGTGGTATTATGACTAAATCAAATTAATAAGACTTTATGTTTTAAATGCTGGGGAGAATGTTGAGAAGAATGATTAGAAAGGCCAATCAGTTTATAGAATGACTTAGGAACGAAGCCATCTTATAGGAGTAGGTGGTGGTGACTTGGTAGACGAGTTTTACATCAAATCATTCCAGTCGTCATGAATTTAGATGGACAGCAGATAAGCAGTAAGTAAATGACGATCCCCTCTCTTCATCTCTTACCTTGATGTTTGAACCAACCTTGTACCCCTCCAAAAAATGGATAATGGGTTTTTTTTAAGAATAACATCTTGTAAGAATGATTGAAATACAATAAAATGAAGGCAGACTCAATAATTTCCTTCTTAGGAAAAGAAAAATCTATTTTCTG
>CAUYON010059433.1:0-28805 GCA_963573935.1 Arctocebus calabarensis | reverse complement strand
GGGAGGCTGAGGCAAGAGAATCGCTTAAGCCCAAGAGCTGGAGGTTGCTGTGAGCAGTGTGACGCCACGGCACTCTACCCAGGGCGATAAAGTGAGACTCTGTCTCTACAAAAAAAAAAACAGAAAAATCAGCCAAGTGTTGTGGCAAATGAATGTACTCCCAGCTACTCTGGAGACTGAAGCAGGAGGATTGCTTGAGCCTAGGAGTTTGAGGGTACTGTGAGCTATGACACTATGGCACTCCAGCCCAGGAGCCTGAGTAAGACTTTTTTTTTAAAACAAAAAATAAACAAGGCCGGGCGTGGTGGCTCATGTCTGTAATCCTAGCACTCTGAGAGGCCGAGGTGGGCAGATCACCTGGAATGGTAGAGGGTAGCATAAGGAGAAGGAAACAAATTATGTCTTCCTCATCCTTTTGCTTAGAGTCCCCACAGCCTCTCCGAATCATCTCTTAAATCACTGACTCCTCCTACCCAGTTCCCCTCACTGCTCTACTGAAATATTCCCTTGCTTCATATGCCACACAAGTACAATGTAACTTACCAATCGATTTTCATCAAATACTTCAAAAAGAAGTCGGTGCTGCTGAGGATGGACCTAGGTAAGAAAAACAGCATTTCTTTAAAAACAAGTGAACATCATTAATCCATAGATACTGAGAAACAAATGCCTGAAAATGTTGCCCTTTGCTAATTGCTATTATTTATGATGTATTTTAAATTACATAAAATACTTAATACGAGAGCAAACCAGTCATATGTCACTCATGTTCTTTATTTTTTCTGAGGTTCTTACTCTGTCTTGCAGGCTGGAGTGCAGTGGTGCAATCACTGTTCACCACAACCCTGGATCACGTGATACCTCCTGCCTCAGCCTTTGGAATAGCTAGGACTAAAGGTATGTGCCATCATGCCTGGCTAATTTTACTATATAAAGTACATAGGCAGTCAAAAGTATACATTGAGTTTTCACTTACTGTTTAGATTCGGTAGCACAAGTACAATTTAAATGCAATATTTCATTCTTCAAAGCCGAGGCTTTCAATTTATGTAAATGTTTCAACATGAAGTTAAAAATCTTCTTAATATAAGGCCGGGAACAGGGGTTCACTCCTATAATCCTAGCCCTCTGGCAGTCTGAGGCGGGGGATTGCCTGAGCTCACAGGTTTAAGAACAGCCTGAGCAAGAGCAAGACCCCCATCTCTAAAAGTAGCCAGGCCTTGTGGCAGGTGCCTGTAGTCCCAGCTACGTAGGAGGCTGAGTCAAGAGAATCGCTTGAGCCTGAGACTTGACTGAGGGTGAGATAAAGCAAGATGCTGTCTCAAAAAAAAAAAAAAAAAAAAAAAGAAATATACTTAATATAAAGCACAAAGAAATATTTAATACTCTTTTTATACCAGAGGTTAGGATGATGCACAGAAAATCCTCCTATTTATGTTAATTTTTTTCCCTACAATACACATATTACATCAAATACTATGACACTTTGAACTTTGGCGAACGTGTCAAAAGTATTGATAGACTTTAGAAAAAAGTCCTATACCTGTGACAAAGAAAGACGTTTAGATGCCTAACCTATTCTCCCTTCCTTCAGAGAATAATATTAATTTTACCCACAGTTATGTGCCCAGATTTACCACACCACCCAATTCTTAAGGAAATCATTAATTTTTTAAAATGGAAGTAAAACATATATTCAGTAATATATAAGGTATAATAATCTTAACTATGTACCTTGTTAACATTTTACATACGTATACATGCCATCATCACCCCGATCAAGATATTGAATACTCCATTCCATTCTAAACAGAGGGTGTCAAAGAACTGCATATACATTTTAAGAAAGGAAAAAACTGTATTAAAATTATAATACTCAAATATCCTGATAAAAAAAGATTAGGAGTCATGTTTGAGCACCTCTTAAATAACTGCAGAAATCAAATGTGACTTGAGCATTACAATTTTCATAGTTTTTCCCTTTCTTAAAATGTATATACATTTTTGGGGCACCTTCTATATATTGTTTTCTGTGAATGGGACCCTCTGAAATTGTTCATCATGGAGGCCCTGAATATTTCTATCTAAAAATGTATCCCCTGCACCTAAGGGGCGACCAATGAGGCCAACCTATTGCCAGTCGTTCAGTGGCACTTCTGGGAGAGCTCTTCAAGGGTAGCTGGCTCAGCTGGGAGGGAGCCTGTTCCATTTTTCTTTCCCACCTGGAATTTGGTTAGGTTAGCTGATGCTCCCACAGCCATAATGTCACCATGGGACAACTGAGGACAGAAGCTCCAATGAAAAGCTGGACATGATGGGGCAGAAAAACAGTATAAGATAATAATCTTTTCAAAGAAGATGTAGAAGAACTTTTCAGGTGGAATTGAGACTACACTGAGGCTTGAAAGATGGGAGGAATTTAAATAAGGAAATGTAGAGACCATTCACAGCAGGGTGGTCAGAGGAGAGAAGGCTTGGGGGCAGAGTGAGCATGCTTTGGGGAGATCAGACTGGTGAGAACAATTCTGCACGTAGTATTGGGCAGTGCGAGAAAAATTTGCTCAGTCGGGTTAGAGTGGAGGGCGGCACTGAAGTCCAAAAAAGGAGTTAATACTTGATTGGTGGGGGGGGGGGGGAGAGCAGTTTTAAAAGAACTGACATGACTCAGGATACATATAGTAATGTTCGTGGTTCACAAAATGAATTCAACTGGAGAGTGACCTTGGAGTCGGCAGGGACTGTGGCTCTATAGCAACTCAGGCATGAAGTGATTAGAGCATATCCCAGGATGCCCCATGAAAGTAAAGAGGGAGACAGGATCGTAAAGACATTTTGAAGGAAAAATTTGAAAGTATGAGTGTCTATCAAAGTACCTAGCAGACATTACAGATGTTTAATGAAGCTCTGCTAAGAAAATACATATCTGGCTTAGCAATTAGGGCACTGGCCACACACAACAAGGCTGGAGGGTTCGAACCTGGCCCGGGCCTGCTAAACAACAACTACAACAAAAAAATAGTCTGTAGTCCCAGCTAGTTGGGAGGCTGCTGTGAGCTCTGACGCCACAGCACTCTACCAAGGGCAACATAGTGAGACTGTCTTAACAAACAAACAAAAAAAACATATAATCTGGTTCAGACTATAATAATTAGCTTCCTAATAGGATTCTCCACCTCAGCCATTTTATCTTTTTAATGCAACTTTCTTCTTATAATGGGGACAATATAACTAAAAGACAATTTAAGCCATATTTACATCCCTAGTCCAGAGATGTTTCCAATGTTCTAAATAATAAAATCCAAAGGCCTGAACATGGAAAGATTCTTCATGGTAAGTCCAATTTGCCTCTTGGCTTTGTCTCTTACAATTGTCCCCTTGCCCACCCAACATATATATACCCTAAGCTCTAAGCCCTCTAGAAACTTGCTACTCACAGCTCACGGGGCTCTCTGATCTGTAGTTTGTATATGTGCTAAGGTCTCTCCACGTGCAACACCTTTCCCACTGTATGTGTCCAAATTCTACCAACATCCAACCAAGCCTTTGCTCAAACGGTAACCCCCAATAAAACCTTTTCTCCTAGCTCAGCGCCTGTAGCACTGTGGTTAGGGTGCTGGCCACATGCACTGAGGCTGGTGGGTTCAAACCTGGTCCAGGCCTGCTAAACAACAATGACAACTGCCACAACAACAAAAAGAGCTGGGTGTTGTGGTGGCACCTGTAGTTCCAGCTACTTGGGAGCCTGAGGCAAGAGAATCGCTGGAGCCCAAGAATTTGAGGTTGCTGTGAGCTGTGATATCACTGCATTCTACCAAGGGTGATATCGTGAGACTCTGTCTCAAAAACAAAACAAAACAACCTTATCTCCCCATTCATTCCTACGCCTCTGTTTTCAAAGTTGTTTATTACAACTTACCATATTTTGCTTTTCATTACAGTTAACTAGGCTTATGCGATCTCTCCCTACCGAATTATAAACACCATAAAAGACTTGCCACACTGTTACACTGGGTATTTTTATATATCAGAAATATATAATAAATGCAAAAATATAATTTAAAATGGACAGCAAGAATGCTAACTCAAAATAGTAACCTAAACATAAACATTTATCCCCTCTCTCCCATAGATATAAGTCATAGGAAAGAGAAGTTTATAAAAGATACAAAACCGTTACAGCAAAGATAATATGAGAGGGCCATTAGCAGGTGAGCACTTTCAACAGTTCCTAGTAGAAAGATGAAGCAGGGATAGAAATAACGAAGCAGGGAAGAGGAAGCTGAAAATCATCCAAAGATTATAGGAAGCTGAAAATCATCCAAGTTGATGATCATCCAACTTGTCCCAGTGACAGAATGTTTCATACACTACGTATTATTCTAACCCCTAGAATAGAGGTAAATGTGTGCGTGCATGCCCACTCTGTCACATGTATACCATTATTAAGGGATTTTTTTCTTTCTGTCTGATTTCAGGTACAGATTTAACAAAAATGTCCAGCATCAGTTTTAATACATATATAAAACATAGTTATTAAAAACGTATCATGTAATTGTTAAATGTTGATGCAATTTATGTATAGAAACAAAAGATGGGTTTTCTATTTCATCACGGTAAATATGTCCAGATTATCAGAGATCACAGATGTACAAACAGGAAAACTGTCCCCAAGGGAAAAAGAGATAATTTAGGAAACAAAAGAAAACCAGTTTAAAAAATGTAAATAGTATCCTTAGAAATATTTAGGAAAGTCTTGCATCCATAAAACAAAACAGGATACTAGAAGAAGGGAACAGCTGGAGAACAAAGAAAAGGTCTTGAAAAAAAGGGAAAGAAACAGTTTGGGAACTAAAAATGACTGTTGAATTAAAACAGAAGTGGCAAATTTGTGGAAATTGCCTAAAATGTAGAACAAAAAGTTAAAGTGAAGGAAAATAAGAGAGAAAACTAAAAACAGAATGTTCTGAACAGATTCAGTGAAAGAATTAACCCTTCATATTCTAAAACAAAGGTTGGGCAATCTATGTTTTATGGGCCAAATCTAGCTAGCCACTTACTTTTTTTGTTTTATGGCTCACAAGACAGAATTGCTCTTTTCTTACCTTTTTTAAATGGTTACATTTCAAATAGATATAGAAGTACCTACAAAACAGCCTTGATTTTTGCCTCCTGGCCTACAACACCTACCATGTTTGCTATCTGAAAAAGTTGGCTCACCTAAGCCAGTCACTATATCTTATCTCTTAATTTCCCTTTTTTTTTGAGACAGGGCCTCAAGCTGTCACCCTGGGTAGAGGGCCGTGGCATCACAGCTCACAGCAACCTCCAATTCCTGGGCTCAAGCGAGTCTCCTGCCTCCGCCTCCCAAGTAGCTGGGACTACAGGCGCCCGCCACAACGCCTGGCCATTTTTTGGTTGCAGCCACCATTGTTGTTTGGCGGGTGCAGGCTGGATTCGAACCCGCTAGCTCAGGTGTACATGGCTGGTGCCTTAGCCCGTTGAGCCACAAGTGCCGAGCCTCTTAATTTCCCTTTTAAAATTGATTATTTTGATTTCAGAATATTAGGGGGCATACAACGTGTTTTGTTTACATACTTTGAAAAGACTGAGTCGAAGTTCTAAGTGTGTCCTTCACCCGTACAATGTGTACTGTATTCACTATGTGTGAATTCACCCATTTCCTCCTTCCTCTCCCCAGCTTGATTTTACTTCCCTGGGCACTTAAGTGTTGATCGTTCAGTACCTTTTTAGTATTGAGTACACGTGTTTGTTTCTCCATCCTTGGGATGGTTGACTTAGAAGAATAGTTTCTACTTTCACCCAGGTTATCACAAAAGATACTAAAGCACCTTTTAATGCTGAGTAGTACTCCACAGTGTGCACATACCACATTTTTATTAATCTTATGTATCTAGAATGGTGCTGGTTAAGACCATCCTCAGAAAATGTGAAAACAATATTCAAGTAATTTTCTGATTCTGTAATAAACATGAGAAATTCTGATTAAGAAAAAGAGAGCATTGGGCAGCGCCTGTGGCTTACTGGGTAGGGCGCCAGCCCCATATACCAAGGGTGGTGGGTTCAAACCCGGCCCTGGCCGAACTGCAAAAAAATAGCCAGGCTTTGTGGCAGGCACCTATAGTCCCAGCTACTCGGGAGGCTGAGATAAGAGAATCGCCTAAGCCCAGGAGTTGGGAGGTTGCTGTGAGCAGTGTGACACCATGGCACTCTACCGAGGGTGATAAAGTGAGACTCTGTTTCTACACAAAAATAAAAAAGAAAAAGAGTATCGCTTTAGGTGACCTTGTATGTATCCAACTAACTGGAATCCCTAAATGATGATACTAATGGAGGGAAGAAAATTATTAAACAGATTATTCAGGGCTGAAGGAAAATGGTAGTCTTTAAAATCATTTTAAAATTCAGGAAAATTCAGAAAATTTTCAGGGCTGAAGGAAAATGGTAGTCTTTAAAGTAATTTTTTTTTTTTTGAGACAGAGCCTTAAGTTGTTACCCTGGATAGAGTGCCGTGGCATCACAGCTCATAGCAACCTCCAATTTCTGGGCTCAAGCAAGTCTCCTAACTCCGCCTCCCGAGTAGCTGGGACTACAGGCGCCCACCACAACGCCCGGCCATTTTTTTGTTTGTTTGTTTTTGTTGCAGCCATCATTGTTGTTTGGTGGGACCGGGCTGGATTCGAACTCACCAGCTCAGGTGTACGTGGCTGGCACTTTAGCCTGTTGAGCCACAGACACCGAGCCTTTTTTGCAGTTTTTGACCAGGGTCAGGTTTGAACCCACCACCTCCCGTATGTGGGGCCGGTGCTCTACTCCTCTGAGCCACAGGCATGGCCTGGAAAATGGTAGTCTTTAGATTGAAGTGCTCACAAAAGCCTAACATAAGCAATTGGGCTCAAAAAAACTGTACACTCAAGTTTTCCACATCACTGTGAAATTTTAAAACACAACCTAGAAAAAAGATAATTATTACATTTTTCACAGAGAGAGAGAGAAAAGGAAAAAGAATCATAGTTTTCATCAACAATACTATGCTAAAAGATGATAAAGTAATGAATGCCTTTAAGTTTCTGAGGAAGAATTAAATTCAACCTAGACTCCTGAAAGGTCAGCAGTGTACCCAGAACAATGCTAGAGAAAGGAGACGTCCAGGCCAGCTTTAATGAAGGGACAGTGATCCTCCCGGGCAAAGCCAAGATGGCATCTGCATTGAGGGTGGTTGGAGGCCTCTTTTTATACAGGGGGTGGATAGATTACATTGCTTGTAGGAAGATTCTGGTGGGCTTAGGTCCTTTGTTGAGAAGTTTTGGGGCAGGGCTAGCTGGGCCCTTTGTGGTCTTTTGCTCCAGGAGGGAGGATGTTTGTGTGGGAGCGTCTTAGGCCTAGACAAATCCTGTGAGTAGCTAAATAGAAATTCATCTGTCATAGCTGGAAATCAACTTGGGATCTGCACGCATGACCTATTCAACAATATATTAAATAGGAATAATGGCCGAAGCAACAATCGGACAGTTAAAAAGTGGTTTCCTCTGGGAAGGAGGAATGTGAGTGATGACAGGGCACCAAAGTTTGCTGCTTTTCTTTTCCTTTTTTTGAGACAGTCTCACTTTGTTGCCCTTGGTAGAGTACCATGGTATTACAACTGGCAGCAACCTCAAACTCCTGAACTCAAGAAATCCTTTTGCCTCAGCCTCTTAAGTAGCTGGGACTAGAGGCACTCACCAAAATGCTTGGCTATTTTTAGAGACCAGGTCTAGCTCTTGCTTAGTCTGGTCTAGAACTTCTGAGCTCAGGCAACCCTCTTAGCATGCTCGGATTACAGGCATGAGCCACCATGCCTGGCCCTGTTGTTTTTCATTATAAGCCCTTTTACACTATTTCTCGGAGTTTTTTTTTTTTTTTTTTTAACTAAAACAAGTGTAAAGCTATGTTCAAAAAAAAAAAATAATAGAGCCTGCTGGATTATATTTTAGGGAAAGGTAAAAGCAGAAGAAACAAAAGTAAAAATACCAGTGATAGGCTTCCTGAAAAAAAGGTAAGTATATAATTCTGTAGTGTAAGTTTATAATTCTAAAATAACAGAAGAAAAAACTTGCTGGAGAAGTACCCAATTTACAAAAAGAACAAAATTCGATAAAAAGAACAAAGGTTAATAAATGTATTCTACTAGGTTTATAAAGAACCTGAAAGAATGTTACTGGAAATTCTGATAGTGCTTGCAGGAAAAAACAATGTTAAATATATCTTGCAAACAGCTTTCTTAAGATATAATGCACATAGGAGGTCTCACAATTAAGTTCACAAACTCAGCCTAGAAAAGAGTGCTGCACACCTCATTGGTGCATATCACTATGGTCACCTTCGAAGTTCTCCCCCTGGGAAACTGTGCACCAATACCAGTGACTAGTCCACACTTCGAAGCAATTTTGCAACTCCTTTTCTGGAATGCCCATCAAAGCTGTCATTGTATTACCCTTTATATCCTGAATGTCATCAAAATATCTACCATTCAATATTTCCTTTATCTTCAGGTGAAGAAAAAAAGTCACTGTGGAACTTATCAGGTGAATAGGGAGGGTATTTCAATACAGTTATTTGTTTACTGGCTAAAAACTCTCACAGACAGTGCTGTGTGAGCTGGTGCACTGGCGTGATGCAAAAGCCATGAGTTGTTGGCAAAGTTTCAGTTAAGGTACTGCTGTAACTCTACTGATATTTACTTGGTCTTCCATGTGTCTCACAGTCAGTCAATGATTATGATGCATGGTTGGATCAATTTTTGCAATGTTTCAATCCATTCTGCTCACTATTGGCCGCCTTGACTCCTCTTCACCGGTGATGTTTTCCTGCCCCTCAGAAAAACATTTTATCCATATGTATGCTGCTGTCTTCTTCATGGCATTATCCCCATAAACTTGGACTAACATTTCTGGGGGTTTTTTTGTTGTTGTTTTTGTTTTGAGATAGAGCCTCAAGCTGTTGCCCTGGGTAAAGCTATGGCATCATAGCTCACAGCAACCTTCAACTCATGGGCTTAAGCAATTTTCTTGCCTCAGCCTCCCATGTAGCTGGGACTACAGGTGCCCGCCACAATGCCCGGCTATTTTTTGGTTGTAGTTGTCATTGTTGTTTGGCAGGCTGGGGCTGGATTTGAACCTGCCAGCTCTGGTGTATGTGGCTGGCACTTTACCTGCTTGAGCTGTAGGCACTGAGCCTGATATATTTTTTCCTTTTATTTATTTTATTCAATCATAGCTATATACATTAATGCAATTATGGGCTACAATATGCTGGTTTTATATACAATTTGAAATGTTTTCATCAAACTGGTTAACATAGCCTTCACTGCATTTTCTTAGTTATTGTGTTAAGACATTTATGTTCTACCCATATATTTAACATTTACCCTTGTAAAATGCACCATAGGTGTGGCCCCACCAATTACTCTCCCTCCATCCATCTTCCTCTCTCCCCTCCCCGCCCTCTCCTCTTTCTCCTTCATCTTGGGCTGTAGTTGGGTTATAGCTATCATATGAAAGTGTGGGTGCTTATAAATTGGTTTCATGGTAGGGCTGAGTACATTGGATACTTTTTCTTCTATTCTTGAGATACTCTGCTAAAAAGAATATGTTCCAGCTCCATCTATGTAAACATAAAAGAAGTAAAGTCTCCATCTTTCTTTAAGGCTGCATAATTCCATGATATACATATACCACAATTTGTTAAACCATTCATGGGTCAAAGGGCACTTAACTTCTTCCATGACTTAGTAATTATGAATTGGGCTGCAACAAACATTCTGGTGCAAATATTTTTGCTATAAAGTGACTTTTGGTCCTCTGGATATACACCTAATAAAGGAATTGAAGGATTGAATGGCAGGTGTGTTTTTAGATCCCTAAGTGATCTCCAATTATCTTTCCAAAAGGAACATATTAGTTTGCATTCCCACCAGCAGTGTGGAGGTGTTCCCTTTTCTCCACATCCACACCAACATCTCTGGTTTTGAGATTTTATGATGTGGGCTAACCTTATTGGAGTTAAATGATATCTCAAAGTAGTTTTGATTTGCATTTCTCTGATGATAAAGGATGATGAGCTTGTTTTCATGTGTCTGTAGGCCATGCACCTGTCTTCTTCAGAGAAGCTTCTCTGCAAGTCCCTTGCCCACCCGGAGATGGGATCACTAGTTTTTTTCTTGTTAATACGTTTGAGTTCTCTATGGATTCTGGTTATTAAACCTTTGTCAGAGACATAACCTGCAAATATCTTCTCCCATTCTGAGGGCCGTCTGCTTGCTTTATGTACTGTGTTTTTGGCTGTGCAGAAGCTTTTTAGTTTGATCAGATCTCAGTAATGTATTTTTGGTGTTGCTTCAATTGTCAGGGGTGGGGAGGGTGTCCTCCTCATAAAATATTCTCCCAGGCCGATTTCTTCAAGTGTTTTCCTTGCGCTTTCTTCTAGTATTTTTATAGTTTCATGTCTTAAGTTTAAATCTTTTATCCAGTGAGAGTCTATCTTTGTTAATGGTGAAAGGTGTGGGTCCAGTTTCAGTCTTCTACAGGTTGCCAGCCAGTTCACCCAGCACCATTTGTTAAATAGGGAGTCTTTTCCCCACTGAATGTTTTTAATTGGCTTATCATAGATCAAATGACAGTAAGTAGCTGGGTTCATCTCTTGGTTCTCTATTCTGTTCCATACATCTACCTCTGTTTTTGTGCCCGTACCATGCTGTTTTGATCACTACTGATTTACAGTATAGTCTGAGGTCTGGTAGCATGATTCTTTCTGCTTTGTTTTTATTTCTAAGAATGTCTTGGCAAATTGAGGTTTTTTTCTGATTCCATAAAAAATGAAGTATTATTTTTTGCAGTCTTTGAAGTATGACAGTGGTGCTTTAATAGGGATTGCATTAAAACTGCATATTGCTTTGGGTAGTATGAACATTTTAACAATGCTGATTCTTCCCAGCCATGAGCATGGTATATTTTTCCATTTGTTAACATCTTCAGCTATTTCTTTTCTCAGAGTTTCATAGTGCTCTTTATAGAGATCTTTCCATGTCCTTTATTAGATAAACTCCCAAATATTTCATCTTCTTTGGTACTACGGTGAACAGAATAGAGTCTCTGACTGTTTTTTCAGCTTGACTATTATTGGTATATATAAAGGCTACAGATTTGTGAGTTTTGATTTTACCAACCTGAGATGCTGCTGTATTCCTTGATCAAGTCTAACAGTTTTATAGTTGAATCCCTGGGGTTTTCCAAACATACAATCATATCATCTGTGAAGAGTGAAATTTTGATCTCCTTTGACCCTATATGGACCCCCTTGATTGCCTTTTCTTGCCTGATTGTGATGGCTAAGACTTCCATTACAATGTTAAAAAGCAGTGGAGATAATGGGCAACTTTGCCTGGTTCCTGATCTGAGAGGAAATGATTTCAATTTAACTCCATTCAAAACGATATTGGCTGTGGGTTTGCTGTATATGGCCTCTATCAGTTTAAAAAATGTTCCCTCTATACCTATTTTCTTAAGTGTTCTGATCATAAAATGATGCTGGATAGCTGGATATTATCAAAAGCTTTTTCTGCATCAATTGAGAATCATATGTTCTTTGTTTTTTAATTTGTTTATGTGATATATTATATTTATAGATTTATGTATATTGAACCAGCCTTTAGACTCTGGGATAAAACCCACCTAGTCATGGTGTATAATTTATTTGATGTGTTACTGGATTCTGTTTGCCAGGATCTTACTGAATATTCTTGCATCTATATTCATTAAAGATATTGGTCTATAATTTTCTTTTCTTGTTGGGTCTTTTCCTGGTTTGGGAATCAGGATATTTGCTTCATAGAATGTGTTGAAAAGTATTCCTTCTTTTTCTATGCTTTGGAAAAGGTTATGTAATGTAGGTACTAGTTCCTCTTTAAAGGTTTGATAGAATTCCAATGTGAATCCATCTGGTTCCAGACTCTTCTTTTCTGGGAGATTTCATATAGTTGATGCTATTTCAGTACTTGAAATAGGTCTATTCAACGTGTTTAATTCTTTCTGGGTAAGTCTAGGAAGGTGGTGTGCTTCCAGGTATTGGTTAATTTCTTTCAGATTTTCATATTCCTGAGAATAGAGATTTTTGTAGTATTAAGAATTTTTTGAATTCCTGGGGTGTCTGTTGTTTTCGCCTTTGTCATTTCTGATTGATGAAATTAGGCATTTAAATTTTCTGTTTCTGGTTAGGCTAGCCAAGTGTTTATTAATTTTGTTAAACTTTTCAAAAAACCAACTTTTTGATTCACCGATCTTTTGAATAATTCTTTTGTTTTTGATTTCATTTAATTCAGCCCTAATTCTGGTTATTTCTTTTCTTCTACTGGGTTTGGGGTTGGAGTGTTCTTCCTTTTCCAATTGCTTGAGATGTCCCATTAGGCTGTTGACTTCCTCTCTTTCTGTTCTCTTAAAGAAGGCTTGCAATGCTATAAATTTCCCTCTTAGGATTGTCTTTGCAGTATCCCAGAGGTTCTGATAATTCATATTTTCATTGTCATTCTGTTCCAAAAACTTGGTAATTTTCTTCTTAATCTCAACTTTGACCCAACTACCTTTCAGCATAAGGTTATTTAGTCTCCATGTCTTTGCATGAGTATGCAGATTCCTGTTATTGGTGAGTTCAACTTTTATTCCAAGATGATCTGAGAAAATATAAGGAATAATTTCTATTCTTTTAAATTTGCTAAGGTTACACTTGTGACCTAAGATGTGATCAAATTTGGAGGATATTCCATGGGCTGGTGAGAAGAATGTGTATTCAATTTTGTTAGGATGAAATGTTCTGTAGATATCTCTTAAATTCAATGGTTGTATGGTGAAGTTTAAGTCTAGAATTTCTTTTATTTATTTTTTTTTTTGTAGAGACAGTCTCATTTTATTGCCCTGTGAGAGTGGAGTAGAGTGCTGTGGCATCACACAGCTCCTGGGCTTAGGCAACCTCCAACTCCTGGGCTTAGGCGATTCTCTTGCCTCAGCCTCCCGAGTAGCTGGGACTATAGGTGCCTGCCACAAAGCCTGGCTATTTTTCTGTTGTGCAATTTGGTCAAGGCCAAGTTTGAACCCGCCACCTTTGGTATATGGGGTCGGTGCCCTACTCGATGAGCCACAGGCACCGCCCAAGTCTAGAATTTCTTTGCTTAGTTTCTGCTCGGAGGATCTATCAAACAATCCCAAAGGAGTGTTAAAATCTCTGACTATTATGGTGCTGGAAGATACCAAATTGTTCATGTCTGTTAGGGTCTTGCTTATAAGTTGAGGAGCATTTTGGTTGGGCGCATAAATGTTAATAATTGATATCTCATCATGTTGAGTGTTTCCCTTAACAAATATGAAGTGACCATCCTTATCTTTCCTTACTTTTGTTGGTTTAAAGTGTAAGGTATCTGCAAATAAAATTGTAACCCCTGCTTTTTCTGTTTTACTTTTGCCTGGATTATACTTGTCCATCCCTTCACCCTGAGTTTATATTTATCCTTTAAGATAAGATGAGATTCTTGTATGCACTAGATATCTGGCTTGAGTTTTTGTATCCAGTCAGCCAACCCATGCCTCATTAGTGGACATTTTAAGCCATTTACATTACTGAGAGTACTGATAAGCCTGGTAGTAAAATTTTGGGTGTTAAGTTTTTCAAAAGACCAATGGACGCTTTTCATCCTTTCGTCACTGTGGAAGTTGGGTTTTAATCAGTAATTTCTGAGTGAATTTACTTTGGTGGTAATTATGGAGGATGGGTCTGAGAATATAATGAAGAGCTGGTTTAGTTGTGGCAAATTTCTTCAACATGTGAATGTCATTAAAATATTTGACTTCTCCATCATAAACGAAACTCAGTTTAGCTGGCATAAACGAAACTCAGTTTAGCTGGATACAGAATCCTGGACTGAAAGTTGTTTTGTTTTAGGAGATTGAAGGTTGATGACCATCCTCTTCTGGCTTGAAGAGTTTCAGCAGAAAGATCTGCAGTCATTCTAATATTCTACCCCTTGTAGGTTATGATTGTCTTAGTCTGGCTGCTTGCAGGATTTTCTCTTTCATATTAACTTTGGTGACGTTAATTACAATGTGTCTAGGGAATGATTTATTTGGATTGAGCTGTGCTGGGATTCTGAAACTGTCTGCTATCTGAATTTCAGTATCTCTTGCCATATTTGGAAAGTTTTCCTCTAACATCTCTAGGAGTAGAGCATCTGTGCCTTTCAGATCATTTTCATCACCTTCCAGAATTCCAATAACGTGAATGTTTGCTTTTTTGGAGTGGTCCCACAACTCTCTCAGGGAATGATCTGTCTTTGCTCTCCATTTGTTTTCGTTTTTGAGCATTTGGGAGCATTCAAAAGCTTTGTCTTCAAAGTCCGAGATCCTTTCTTCTGTCCACTCCATCCTATTACTGAGGGATTCTACTATATTTCTCAGGACTTTGAGGGATACAAATTCTTGCCTCAATTTGTCAAAATCTTTGGTGATTTTATCTTTGAATTCATTGAATTCTTGAACCAACTTTTGAATTACTCCTTGAACTTCTAATTCCAATTTTACTTTAATTCTGTTAATCTTATTTGCTATCCAAATTCTGAACTCAATTTCTGACATCTCAGCCATTTGTTTATGAATAGGATCTTCTGTTGCATCTCCTTTGTCGTACTTTGGGGGAGTTGATCTACTCTGGTTATTCATGCTGCCCGAGGTTTTCTGCTGATTCCACCTCATGGTTATTTTCACCGTTTGTTTACAGAGGCTGGTAAGACGGAATTAAATCTAGGGTTCCTGGAGATGTAATTAATTAGCCCTTTAACAGAGTGCTGGGACTGGTGACTGTAGCTTTTCCCCTATGGCTTTACCAAGGCCCCATTCAGTACTATAGCCTGAGACTCTGGGGACCTGCTTGGTATGCTGGGGCTAGGTGGGGCTGTCTTGTATTTAGTTAGACTCTGACCAATCCTAGTGGATCAGTGACTTTGGGTCAAAATCTCAGCTGTGGAGGAATACAAGCAATTAAGACACCCTGCCCCCCTTCCCCCCCCTCCCCGGCAATAACTGGGAGAGGAGAATCAGTCCCTCCCTCTATAACACAACCAGGGTATAACCTTGGAGAGTCCACTGGTGATTGGTCCAGATCAAGAGTTCCAAACCAATTGTCCTGGTCAGCACAAACACAGATCAAGTGTGACAGTTCAAAAGGTCTCCTGCAACTAGACAGCAGGGGTCCACTGGCAGCTCAAGTGTGACTTGCTCCAGTGGTCCATGGAGTCAGAAAGGCCTGCCCAGCAGAAGAATTATTCCAGTGGGGCTGGTGCCTCTTTTCTTCCCTTGCATCACTGTCATCCCCAGTCACTGTTTATCCCACAGAGATGCAGCCCAGCTCTCTGTAATACTCAAGTACACCAGGGATTTGCATCTAAGTCAAAGAGGAGACAATGCCTCTCCAACTAGGCCATCTCACTGTGCGACCTGATTCCTTCCAGTAATCACTGGGAACTGGAGAGTGTTCCACCTGCATCTGTGCCCAGCCAGGGGTTACCATGGAAGAGAGTGGTTATCTCTCTCAGAGACCATGCCTCTGCCTTGGCCACCTTCCATCTCTGGAACCCCTGCAAGTCAGGTCAGGTTCCCTTTGTGTTCCACAGAATTGGGGAGATGTCTCCCAAATTTGACCCCAGTGGGAGGGACAGTGGAGCCGTCACCACTGTCAGGGGTGGCGCTGCGACTTTTGGGGGTGGTGCTGCTGGTCTGGGGCACTGCTGTGAGCAGGTTGCAGGAACCAGGCAGGAAGCTGGAGGGTGTTGCCACCAGCTGCAGGTCATGGGTAGCAGGAGTTGGGTGGGAAGCTGGAGGGTGGAGCCACCAACCACCAGTCCTGGGTCACCAGGAGCTGGACGGGGAGTCTGTGGGCCGGCTGCAGGCCAGGCTGCAGCAGCTAGGTGGGAAGCTGGAAGGCAGAGGCACTGGCCTCAGGCCTCCAGCTGAACAGGTCGCAGGACCCAGGTGGGGAGCTGGGGAGCCGGTGGGCAGTGCCCTGCAGGTAGCATAAACAGGTAGGGTGCCGGCAGGTGCTGCTGCAGTCCCCAGTGGCACAGGTACTGTGCTATGCTCTTTCCAACACAGGGCAAATCTCTCTCCCCTTGTGACTCCCTACCTCTATTAAAGTTATAGTTTCAGTGCAATTACCCCACAGCTCATGAGATGCCCCACCCTAGCAAAAATCTGCCAGACACTCCGGATTCTGCTGGAGGTAGTCTTCCAGACCACCAGCAGAAGGGGGAAGAATGGATTGGGAGTTCAGGAAGGTAGGGAAAATATTAGTTTAACTTTGGGGCCAGGCAAGAGACTGCCTGGGCTTACAGGCAGCCCTCTGTGGAGGGAGTGCTAGCCCTCAGTCATTCTCTCCCCTTTGGTGAAACAAAGGTCCTCTGTTCACGACTCACCTCAAGCTGCTCTCATGGAGGGGAGGGAAGGATTCCCATCCTCTTTGGGATGGGTTCTGTACCTGAAATTTGTTTCCTTGGAGTCCCCGCTTACCTCAGCAGGGGTGACGTCAACCTATCAATCCTCCCTCTCAGCTCAGCTCCCAATCTTTCACTTTATTGGGCCAGTTCTGGCCATTATTTCTCCCTCTGGATAGGAGTCTCTGCTGAAATCTGGCTTCAGTTGGCCATCTTGCCTCTTCTCCCATTTCCCTGATTTCACTTCTATTCTTGCCAAGTTTATTTAACAACAAGAAATTTAATGTTTGTTCATTGCTCTAATTCAAGCTCCGATAGTCTCATAACAGCACATAAAAACAACCAATAATAAGTGCCACTTAGCAAGGTACCACTACACATGGATGTGAACAGAACTATGAGACACTGATATACCAAGGTTATTAAACCTTACTGAGTTTCAATCCTTACTGAGGATTTCAATGAAGGTATAATAATTATCATAATTTACTTGAGTTGTTTGTATGGTGTGACTGACATAAGGGCATGGCGAAAAGTTCACGAACTTTAATGTCAAACTGCACAGCATATATCTGACCATTGTAAAATATACGATTAAATGGGTTTTAGTATATTTATATAATGTGGAACAAACATCTTAATTTTAGAACATTTACACCATCCCAAAAAGAAACCCTGTGCCTTTTTGAAGACACTGCCTATTTCCCCTAAACCTCCCCAGACAACTACTAATTTATTATCTCCACAGATTTGCCTATTCTGAACATTTCATATAAGTGGCATCATAAAATATGTGGTCTTTTGTAATTGGCTTCTTTCACTTAGCATAATGTTTTCAAGGTTCACTGAAAAGTAGCTTCTATTGCTACTTTTTACTGATGAATTTCATTGTATGTATACCTTGTTTATCCATTCATCAGCTGATGCACATTTGGGTTGTTTCTACTTTTTTTTTTTACAGTTTTTGGCTGGGGCTGGATTTGAACCCACCACCTTTGGCATATGGGGCCAGTGCCTTACTCCTTTGAGCCACAGGTGCCACTCTGTTTCTACTTTTTTATTATTATGAACTATGTTGCTGTGAATATCTGAGTACAAGTTTTGTGTAAACATATGTTGTAAGAACATATTAAAAACTATAAAACACTAAATGAATTTGACAAGTATTTTTATATGTATAAGGCATTATATAAGGTATTCTGGCATTTTACTTTACACATTTATGTTTTTCTGCTTGGTTTCCCTATATAGATAGTTACTTCTAATCAACAATATAAACGACAAGACATATGGCCATGGCGGGGGGACCCCAAACTATACAAAAGGATATATAGTGAATTATAAATCTCTGGCTGGGTGTTGTGGCTCTTTGTGAGGCAGAGGTCAGGGTATCCTAGCACTTTGAGGCAGAGGTCAGGGTATTCCTTGAGCTTAGGAGTTCAACACTGGCCTGAGCAAGAGTGAGGCCCATCCCCACTAAAAACAGAAAAACTAGCTGGGCCTTGTGGCGGTGCCTGTAGTCCCAGCTACTAGGGAGGCTGAGGCAAGAAGGATCACCTGAGCCCAAGACTTTTAGGTTGCTGTGAGCTATGATGCCACAACACTATACACAGGGTTACTGATAAAACTTAGTGAGACTTTGTCTCAAGAAAAAAAAAAAATTATAAATCTCTCTCTTTTCCTTGTCCAACTCCCAGAGCAAACACTGCAGTTTCTTAGATCCTTTCAGAAATATTTTCTGAGAATATCAACATATAATAGTTTGAAAATTTTCTACTTTTACGCAAATAGTAACATCCTGTAAGAAGTGTTATACCTTTGCTCCTTCATTTAACATATTCTGAAATTAAAGTTCTATCAACTCACATAGATCTGCCTCTTAACAGCTGATTAGGATTTCAATGAAGGTATAGATGTATCATAATTTACTTAGTGCTCTGCTGATGGGGTGCCCTCCTTCTTCCTAGCTAATAGAATCTGATTTTATTAAAATATTGGATGGCAACATATTTCAGGGATAGGCGGCCACTCCTTGCCCGCAAGGGCTGAACTTCGACTCCTCTGGGACTCTTAGTAATCCTGTTATCCTCACCAAAGACTGGGTTGGAAGTATGCACATGATACAATTCTGGCCCAAGAGGTAAAAGGCAAAATATTCTTGGGTAGGGCAGTGGGGGGGGGGGTGTTAGGAACAGGTTCTTCACTTTTTAAAAGAGACACAAGGGGAAAGCTTCCCGTTTTTTCCCCTCTAGACATCATCATGTGAGGGTATGGCACTTGGAACTGCTGTGAGCATCTTGTGACCATGGAGAGGAGGCAAAGAGAGTCCCAGAGAAGATGGGTCAGACATGACTTCCTTAAGCTAAGCTGCTGCTGTAACCAACCTTCCTCTATGCCTCTTGTGATTAGAGATAACATATGTGCTATGGTGTAATCCACTTTTAGTTGTTACTCGAAATCTATTACTTGGAGCTAAAAGCTTCCTAAATGATACACTTTCTCAGGGGGTCTTTCTCTAAATGCCTTACACTAAGTAACACCCCTCCGATTCACTGCCCAGTACTCTGTGTTTTCCCTTTCATGATGCTTAGTACACTGATAGTTATTTTGAGTTACTTATTCACATTGGTCCACATTGGAAATAAGCTTCCTTTAACTATAGACCCCACAGCCATCTCATTAATAAGCACTAGCAAAGTGCCTGAGAAACAAGTATAGAAAAACATCACACCAATTTTATTTGTTTGTATGGAGGTAATAAAATGGATTACACCCTTATCTTAAGCCATTGGACCCTTATCTTACATCATACACAATACATGGATTAAAAGACTAGAGAAAAATCCCAGAAGACCACACAATCAATGGTGGTTTCACAGAGATGAAATTATGGCTGTTTTTCATTTCTCTTTTTAAAAACATCATGTACAAATTATATTACGTCCATAATATAATACAAATGTACAAGTATATGTTATGTAAATCTAACATGTACAAGTATATGTTATGTAAATCTAACACGATGACTATGAATGTTAAAGACACAAAAAGAGCACAAGGGGAGTGCAGAAAACAGAGTGGGGCTTTTGGAAATGCTCACACACTACTCTGTGCACAGACTAGATGATATGTGCATTGCACCTCGACTGTTAGATGTTTTCTCTCCTGTTACCTGCCTGCCTGGTCTCATCTCAGCAACTCTATGTGTACATTTTAGAGTTTGCCCCAGTGCCAAATTCTACCTTTAATTTGGAGTTTCCCCTGTTTGTTAACTTCCCAATAACAGTTCTCCACAAAAACTTTCTTTGAATGTCATGTTTTCTCAAAGACATAAAAGCTTCCTTCAACTTCTGACCACAGTTTCCATTTGGCTGAATGCCCAACAACCCAGTTTTGACTGTAATATTTGACTATAATATTTGATCTCAGCTCAATTATGACTGTACTAATTCTGGACATTTTTGTGGTGAATATATTCAGTTAAAAACATTTTGGATAATGTATAAATGATGATATAAATGACGAAGAAAATAGGAGACCATACATATTAATGCCTTTTGTACTGAAGATAGTAAATCATCATGAAAAGAATCATTCAGTTCTTTTCTAGTTGTGATGAATTAGCATTGATCTGCATGAATTTATCTAGTTAACCTTGTGATAAACTAGAGAAATTTCTAATTGAAACAAATGTGCAGCCTATGATCCCAGAACAAAGTAATGCTACCCAGAACATTTGGTAATAGTAAAGTTATGGCAAAAAAGAATAAATAAAACCAAAAAAGAGTAAAATGCAGTATGGTTCTGAGCCTGGTTTATCAATTACAAATGAGTCTTTTTTCAAGCTATAAATGAAATGAGCTGGGTGTGGTGGCTCATGCCTGTCATCCTAGGAGGCCCAGGGGGATGGACTGCCTGAGCTCACAGGTTTGAGACCAGCTTGAGCAAGAGCAAGACCCTGCATCTAAAAAATAGCCAGGTGTGGTGGTCCAAGCCTATAGTGCCAGCTATTTGGGAGGCTGAGACAAGAGAATCACTTGAGCCCAAGAGTTTGAGGTTGTTGTGAGCTATGACGCCATGGTACTCTACGGAGGGCAACAAAGTGAGACTCTGTCTCAAAAAAAAAAAAAAAAGGTTAAAATGAATGGAAACATAGCCTGTGTTCATGAATTGGAAGAATATAAAATGAATATGTATAGTTGTACAAAGAAAATATAACTTTACTATCCCTCCAAATCTACCAATTCAATGTTATCTCTATCAAAATCTTGATGGCATTTTTTACAGAAATAGAAATAATATCCCAAAATTTATATGGAACTCTATGACAGACCCTGAATCTAGAGAGAAAGACAAATAAAGCTAGATGTCTCACAGCCTCCTAACTTCAAACTATATTACAAAGCCACTGTAATTAAAACAGTATGTGGTACAGGGCTAAAGACAGTCACAGAGACTATTAAACTGAATAGCGAACCCCAAAATAAACCTACAATATACAGTCAACTTATCTTTGACAAGGGTGCCAAGCATATACAACAGGGAAAAGACAGTCTCTTCAACAAATGGCTTGGGAGAATTGGATATCTATATGTAAAAGAATGAAAGATTAGATTCTTATCTTAAACCATACATAAAAATCAACTCAAAAGACATGACACCTAAAACTGTAGAGCTCCTAAAAGAAAACAGGAAGAAGCTTCTTAACTTTTGTTCTGACAATGTTTCTTGGGTATGAGAGCAAAAGCACAGAAATAAAAGCAAAAATAGACAAGTAAGACCACATGTATTTCTCCATAGCAAAAGAAAGAATCTGAGTGAAAAGGAAACCTATAGAATGGGAAAAATTTTGCAAACTGTGTATCTGATAAGAAGTTAATTTCCAAAACACAGAAGGAATTCCAACAACTCAACAGTAAAAAACAAAACAAAAAAACCCTAATAAACCAATTTTAAAAATGGGTTAAGGACAGGAATAGACATTTTCCAAAGAAGATATATAAATGGCTAATACATACATGAAAAGATGGTTAGAATCAGTAATGGTCAGGGGAAGCAAATCAAAACCACAATGAGATATCACCTCACACATGTCAGGAGAAGCACTATAAAATTTTTTTTTCCAAAAATAGATGACGGTCTAGAGGCAGTTTCTCTGTAGCCTCTCCCAGGTAGAGAGGGGAGAAGTGTGGATAGTTCTCCCCCATTGGGATGTCTCCTCTAAGAGACAGCACCTGTCACCAGCAGCAAAAAAGAAAGGAAAGAAAAGAGGACAGGGGAGTAAAGAGATGAAGGGGAGACTTGTGGCATGCAAGGAGACACTGCAGGTGCGGATCCCTGTGCCACACAAGTTGCTGGATGGACCACCATCCCCTGCAGCCCCCTAAGTTGGTCCAAGAATTGGCCTGAACTCTGTGCAGAGCTGCCCTACTGGCCAGAGGTATGGAGGGAAACAGAGGGCAGCTGGTGCTATTGTGAGCAGCCAGGAGGAGCACCACCCATGGATGGTTGGGGTGGGTCTAGTGGGGACAAGACTGGTAGTGTCTCTGGCCCAGTAACCTGGAGCCAAGGGATTCCCTCACAGTGTGCAGGAGGATCTGGGCACTGGAGTTGTAGAGGGGGTGCCCAGCTGGCTGCCTTGCATGGGGAAGCAACCACCACACTTCAGTGGGACAAAGGAGGGGCACCGGGATTCCTGTAATACAGGGATCATAAATACACATTTCAGCCCAGCGAGGCATAGCTTCCCAGAGCCTTTAGGTTTGGACTGTGGCAGGGCTGGCTTGGGTTCAGACCACTGTGTGTCCAAGCAGATCTCTGGCAAAAGAAGAGAATTTGGAGCGTCCTGGTCCCCCCCCCCCCCAATACCTCCCTCCAGATTCCAGGTCCTATTTGAATCTTTGAATCTTGATTTGGCAGGGCCTGGGGCTCCTGAGCATATAGCACCACTCTGGGAGGACCTTCCCTCACCTCTCAATAGTTTGCTGGAAAGGGAACGATCTTCTCATTCTGCAGCTGCTATTACTACTGATAGAAGAGCACCACCTAGTGACTTCTCCCTAACGGAACCTAACAAAAATGGCTACACCTACGATTTTGGGGTCATCCTTTCTTCCATGCAGCTGCTTCTTTTTTCTTTCATTTTCAACGAGGTTTCTGTTAAATATAGTTAAGTGTTATTTTCCTTTTTCCAGGGCATCAAAGAGAACTTTAGTAGGTACAGCTATAACTGTTCCCCCTACCCTGCCTTTTTTCTAAGACATGAAAGACGACTTTCTGAAAGATGATTTTATTAAATACAGTTAGATTTTCTTTCTTTCCTTTTCTTTTTCCAGGAAATCAAATCATTTAGTAGGTACAGTTACAATTTCTTTATCTGTTTTCCTTTTTTCCTTCCTTTTCCTTTACTGTACCTTACAGTCAACTTAACCCTATAGCCTACAGTTAAAAGGAAATCACACATGAGGAAAAACCACCAAAAGAACCCAGGCAACTTGGAAAATGAGAAACCACCAAAAGAACCCAGGCAACATGAAAAATAAGAACAGATCCCAAGGGATCACAACGGAGCTAATGCAGAAAAGTCCAACTATAAAGAAATTGTTTAAAATGACAGAAATGGAGTTCAGAATATAGATGGCAAATAAGATGAATACAATTGAAGAGAAAGTTGAAAACCAGCAAAAAGAAGTTTAAAAAAAGTCTTAAGAAATTAAGAAAATTAAAGACAAAGTCACCAAGGATCTGGACAAAATTAGGAAGGACACAACAGGGCTAACCTCTCTAATCCAGTTTTTCTGCCACCTGCATACTCTTCAACTCTTATTTATTTTGGGTGGGAAATAGGTTGGTAGATTACTTGTAATTATCTGACAGTTTTAAAAGAGAAAATACAAATATGAACTTATCTGATGATTTTATCTATTTTAGGTTGCATGCAATAATTATTGTGTTTATTTTTGTTTATAATTTTTTTTGAGTGTTATACTTCTTGAAGCAATCTCCAGGATAAAGTTCAGGCTTTTTCTTGTATGTCTCGCAGTAGAAAATGGTTCGTCTCCTTCCACTTTTCTCATTTCTTCCGGGGAAAACCTGGAAATCTTTCGTTGACTTTTTTTCATTTTGCATTATGAAATGCATCTTCCCATTTAGCCTTTCCTCAGTGTCAGAACATGATGGTCTTCCCCTCTTTCTTGTATTTCGGTTCCTCACATTACTCATAAACTGAGTGATGAGATTTCTCCTGTAAGAAAGGTGTGTCTACACTTTTTCTTCACTCTCTTATCTAATAAGTAAAGGACATAGCTGTTCACAACTCCAACTTCTATCAGCAGAAGATTATTGTTTTCTACCTTTTATAGGACATTTCTTGTAAATCCATAACGTCCAGAGTACTGATCAGCTCTGTTCACTCTTCCCATAAACTTTGTGTATTTCAAAATAATTGTCAGTTTTTCAAATCGAACAGGCTATTTCATCCTATAACCAGCAATCAACTGTGTTTGAGGGCCAAAGAATGTACTCAGCATTGTCACTAATCTCTTGTTATGGAGTGAGAGGCAGAAGAAAATGTGTCAGATGTCTTCAGACATAGGAGTGGAAGGAAAATCATTATGTTGGATGAAGTCTGACGTAGGATTGGAAAGGGTTAAAGAATTCAAAGAGGCTTCCAGGGAGTTTCAAACACAGCAAGCAGAGCCTTTCAGCAACAAATTAAGCCACATAAAAGAAAGAATATCAAAGCTTAAAGACAAGGCTCTCAAGCTAACCCAGTTGTTTAAAGAGGCTGAAAAGAAGAGAGCAAAGGCAGTAAAATCTCTTAGCTATGGGACTGTGCAAAATGTACAAACATATGAATTATAGGTATCCCTGAAAGAAAAGAAGGGAGTCCCAAAAGTATGGAGGCTCTAGTTGAAGATACTATAGCTGAAAATTTCCCAAGCATCACTAGAGACTCAGACAGACAGTTACTAGATGGGTATCAAACTCTAGAATGACTCAACTCGAATAGAATATCTCCTAGACATATTGTAATTAACCTAGCCAAAGCCAAAATGAAAGAAAAAGTTCAACAAGCAGCCACACATAAACATTTGACCTATAAGAGTAAGCCTATCAGGCTAACAGCAGATTTCTCAGCAAAACCTTACAAGCCAGAAGAGAGTGGGCTCCTATCTTCAATTATTTCATGCAGAACAACTGCCAACCCAAGATTCACATTCTGCAAAACTAAGTTTTATATTTGACATAGAAATCAAATCTTTTCCTGTCAAACAACCTTTGAGGAAATTTGTAACTACCAGACCAGCCTTGCAGGAAATACTCAGACTTATACTTAACACAGACCAACACAACGGACTCCCATCAAGGTAAAACTACCTAGAAACTAAAGGACAAAACCTAGCAACCACCATGACCAAAGTGATAAAACAAAGCAATAGGATCCACACAACAGGATGAACAGAAACCTACCCTACTTATTGACTCTCTCAGTAAATATGAATGGTTTGAACTCTCCACTGAAGAGACACAGGCTGGCTGATTGGATCAAAAAACACAAACCAAGTATTTGTTAAATTCAGGAAAAACATCTAACCCCAAACAATACATCAAAACTCAGAATGATGGGCTGAAAACCAATGTTTCATGGAAATGGAAACCAAAAGAAAGCAGGAGTTGCAATTCTTATCACAGATACCATTGACTTTAAAGCAACAAAAGTAAAGAAAGACAAATATGGTCATTACAAGCTGGTGAAGGGGACAATTTCAATAAGAAGACCTATCCATCATAAATATTTATACATTCAACTTAGTACCCCCAGGTTTATAAAGCAAATTCTTTTTGTTGTTGTTGCAGTTTGGCCAGAGCCGGGTTCAAACCCACCACCCTTGGTATATGGGGCGGATGCCCTCCCACTGAGACACAGGTGCCGCCCATATAAAGCAAATTCGACTTGATCTAAACAACATGATAAAGAACAACACTGTAATAACCAGGGATTTCAACACCTCACTGACATAACTGGACAGATCTTCCAAGCAGAAATCAAACAAAGCAGATTTGGACTTAAACACAATTCGAGAACAAATGGACTTAACAGACATCTACAGAACATTTCACCACAATACCACTGAATATACATTCTTCTCATCAGCTCATGGATCATTCTCCAAGATCAAGCATATCCCAGGTTACAAAACAAGACTCAAATTGAAAAAAATAGAAATTATCCATGTATCTTTACAGACCACAATGGAATAAAAATAGAAATCAATTACAACAGAAACATTCATCCCCACACAAAGTCATGGAAACTAAAAAACTTACTGCTGAGCGATACCTGGGTCAAGGAGGAGATAAAGTCAGAAATCAATAGATTCCTTGAACAAAATGATAATGAGGACACAAGCTATCAAAACCTGGGGGACATTGCAAAAGCAGTCCTGAGAAGGGAATTAATTGCCTTAAACTGTGCACATCCAGAAACCAGAAAGCATACATATCAACAATCTAATGAATCATCTCAAGGAACTGGAAAAAGAAATGCAACCTAATCCTAAACTTAGCAGAACAAAAGTAACCAAAATCAGATCAGAACTAAAAGAACTATGAGGAAAATTAACAAAATGAAAAGTTGGTCCTTTAAAAAGATAAAATTGGCACTCTGGGAGTCTGAGGTAGGTGGATCACTTGAGCTCACGAGTTCGAGACTAGCATGAGCAAGAGCAAGACCCTATAGTCAGGTGTTGTGGCAGGTTCCTGTAGTCCCAGATACTTGGGAGGCTGAGGCAAGAGGATGGCTTGAGCTGAAGAGTTTGAGGTTGCTATGAGCTATAATGTTATGGGACTCTACGGGGGACAAGAAAGTGAGACTCTGCCTCAAAAAAGAAAAAAACACAAAATTGATAAGCCTTTTGCTAGATCAATTAGAAACAAAAAATGATCTCTAATAAATTCAATCAGAAACAATAAACAGGAAATAACTGATGGGGTGGCCTAATGCAGCCACACACAAATCCTTTCCCTGCCCTCCTCCTCTCCTAAGACAAAGACATAAAGGATCTGGCTAGCCACCTCCCCCCACCCAAAGTTCAAGACAAAAGACCCTAACCTGACAGACAATGTGTGGAATGTGCCCACCCTCCACGACCCCAAATAAAATCTTTGCACTGCCCAGGCAAAGGGTCACCATCCCCTTTCAATAAACCTGGCCTGAACACTTTCTCTGCGGCCTCATCTCTGGGCACCACTGTTTACACCTTTCATTAACAACAGATACTATGGAAATATAAAATATCATCACTGAATACTATAAAAATCTCTATGCTCAGAAATTTGAAAATGGAGGAAATGGACAAATTCCTGGAATCAGACTACCTTTCCAGACTCAACCAGGAAGAAATAGAACTCCTGAACAGACCAATATCAAATACTAAAATTGAAACAACAGAAAAACTTCCAACAAAAAAAGTCCTGAACCGGATGGTTTCACATCCAAATTCTACCAAACCTTCAGAGCTTATAGCTATATTACAGAATTTATTTCACAACATTGAAAAGGAAAGAACCCTCTCCAACTCCTCTATAAAGCAAATATCACCCTGATACCTAAACTAGGAAAGGACTGAACAAAAAAAAAGTAAACTACAGACCAATATCTTTATTTTTTTTTGTTTTATTTTCGGTTAATATGAGAGTATAATCAATCGAATCACAATATTTGAATTTGTTAGGTACAGACCCTCTTGTAGCAATGTCCTACACCCCAAAAGTGTTCCATACATCCCTACAGTGAGCCCATTCAGTGGGAGCACCCCAAATTCCACCTCCCCTTTGCCTCATTTCCCCTCCCCCCAGCTTGAATTGAAATGAGTTTCTCCAATGTGGGCCTGAATTAGATCATCTACTGGCTTCATATTAGTATTAAGTACATTGGATATTTGCTTTTCCATTCTTGTGATACTTTACTGAGAAGAATGTGTTTCAACTCCATCCAGGTTAATACAAAAGATGTGAAGTCACCATCTTTTTATGGCTGAATAGAATTCCATGCTATGCATAGTTTGTTAACATTCCTGAATTGATGGACATCTAGGTCATTTTCCACAGTAAATTGAGCTGTAATAAACAATCTAGTGCATATGTCCTTATGATAAAATTATTTTTTTTTTTCTTCTGGGTAGATGCCTTGTAGTTGGATTGTGGGGTCAAATGGGAGATCTAATTTGAGTTCTTTGAGGATTCTCCATACTTCTTTTTTTTTTTAAATTTTTCCCCTTTTTTTATTATATCATGGTTGTGTACATAAATGTAATCAAAGGGTACAATTCATTGCTTTTATATACAATCCGAAATATTTTCATTGAACTGGTTGACATAGCATTCATGGCATTTTCTTAGTTATTGTGTACAGACATTTATGTTCTACATTTAGTAAGTTTCACCTGTACCCTTCTAAGATGCACCGTAAATGTGGACATATCAATTACTCATTACTGTCCATACTTCTTTCCAAATGGGCTGTATTCGTTTGCAGTCCCAGCAGTGTAAAAGTGTTCCCTTCTCTCCACAACTGTGCCAGTATCTGCAACTTTGGGATTTTGTCATGTGGGCTAATCTTACCGGGTTTAGGTAACATCTCAGGGTGGTTTTGATTTGCATTTCTCTGGTGATTAGGAATGAAGAGCATTTTTTCATGTTTGTTAGCCATTTGTCTGTCTTCCTCAGAGAAGATTCTGTTCAGGTGATAGACTGGATTGTTAGCTCTTTTTTTGTTGATTGAGTTCTTTATAGAGCCTAGTTATCAAGCCTTTGTCAGATTCGTGATATGTAAATATCTTTTCCCATTCTGAAGGGTGTCTATTAGCTTTGTGTTCTTAGTGTGCAAAAACAGACCACTATCTTTAATTAATATAGATGCAAATATACTCAATAAAATCCTAGTAGACAGAATTGAGCTGCACAGCAAAAAAATAATTCATCATGACCAGGTGGGCTTCATCCCAGAGATGCAAGGCTGGTTCAACATATGCAAATCTATGAATATAATTCACCATATACACAGAAGTAAAAACAAAGACCCTATGATCCTTAGAATCGATAGTGATCAAAACAGCATGGTACTGGCACAAAAACAGAGAGGTGGATGTCTGGAACAGAATTGAGAACCAAGAGATAAACCCAAATACTTACAGCTATTTGATCTTTGACAAGCCAGTTAAAAACATTCAATGGGGAAAAGACTCCCTATTTAACAAATGGTGCTGGGAAACCTGGCTGG
>CAUYON010059432.1:0-21811 GCA_963573935.1 Arctocebus calabarensis | reverse complement strand
GAGACTCTGGGCCTTTTGACGCCACTTCATCGTTTTCAGGTATCCCTATAAGGCGAATGTTAGTTTTCTTCGAGTTATCCCAGAGCTGTCTGAGAGAATGGTCTGTTTTTGCCTTCCATTTCTCTATCTCTTTGTCGATTTTGGAGTGTTCGATAGCTTTATCTTCCATGTCAGAAATCCTTTCTTCTGCTTGCTCCATTCTGTTGCTGAGGGATTCTACTTTTTTTCTCAGATCTTTGAGGGCTACAATTTCTTGCCTCAGTGTGTCCAAATCTTTGGTCACTTGCTCTTTGAATTCCTTGAATTCTTGAGATAATTTTTGAAATGCACCCAGAATTTCTCGATCCAACTTTTCCTCTATTTTATTGATCTTGTTTGCAATCCAAATTCTGAATTCAATTTCTGACATTTCAGCCATCTGTTTATGCATAGGATCCTCGCTTGTGTCTGCCAGATTATTCCTTGGGGGGGTTGACCTAGTCTTGTTGTTCATATTTCCAGAGCTTTTCCATTGATTCCGCCCCATGATTAATTTTACACCATTTGGCTAAATGAGTAGATAAGGACAATTTGGGCTGGGAGTTCTAGGAGTTGTGATTGAGCAGTTCTTTGCTTAAAAGCTTGGGCTGGCATCTGTACCTTTTCCCCTAGAGTTTTGCCACTGCTTGCAAAACTGGGGACCTTCTTGGTGTGGTGGGGTTAAGTGGCTCTGTCTTATTTTCAGCTGGTCTTTGTCTTACCCTAAAGAATCTGTTACTCTGAAATCTGAGCTGTGAAGGAATACCAGAGTTAAGTCGCCGCACCCCCCACAGGAAGCAATTGAAAAAGCCAAATCAAACCTTCCCACTACCACACACCCAGGGTACCACTTTGGAAAGTCCTCAGGTGAGTAGCCCAACTGAAGAGGTGCTAATGAATCATCCTAGCCAGCACCAATCTCAAATGGAAAAGTTAAAAAAGTCTCTGGCAACTAGATAGCAGGGATCTGCTGGAAGCTCTTGTATAATTCACTTTGATGCTCAGTGAGCTCAGGAGAGCACCCCCCAAGCCAGTAAATTAGTCTGGGAAGGTTGATGCCTCCTTCCCCACCTTGTCCCTCTGTCACACCCAGTCGGTGGTAACAGTTGTGATCAGTTTCTTCCAATGAGCCTATGCTCCAGACGTTTGCGCCTGCCTGGGTCACAGTGAGGTCTGTGGCTCCTCCACTGAACTCATTTTTGCTTATTTGCTGAATGGATCAAAGATTTTAATGGCAATACAATGGCACAACAATAATACTGCGGTTTTTGTGGGGGGTTTGTATAGTGTGTGCATTTTTATTTATTTATTTATTTATTTTCTGGCCAGGGCTGGGTTTGAACCTGCCACCTCCTGTACATGGGGTCGGTGCCCTACTCCTTTGAGCCACAGGCACCACCCTTTTTTTTTTTTTTAAAGGGGCAAAGGGTGCAATGTATAGAACGTTTCAAAAAATTCCAAATAAAAACAACAGATTACATAAATTACAAAATTATTCTCCTTTATTGATAACATACAATCTAAATAAATTGTTTAAGACTTTCACAAATTCCTTGGTAAACTACTTCTTGAAGCCACATGCCCTGAGGCTGCCCCTCAGGTCCTCAGGATGTCGGTCACAATACCCTCCTGTTCACACAGTCCTGTGGCAATTGCTGCTTCTGCTGCCGACCGTTTCTTTCCATAGCTGAATCTCAGCTGCTTCTTAGGAAAATCACCTAGACTCCACTGGCTGTGTCAATGTTTCAGGGAGACCAAACTACTAACTGCTTTTTTTCTAGACAATACCAAATACCCAATCTAATTATCTTTTTAGTTTGTAAAAGTGAAGATAAACATAAGCAGAGATTTAATAATTTAGCTTTTTATTAGTCTCATGAAGGTAATAATTCAGTTACTCAACACCAATTTGAGTTTATTCTTTTAAAGTTATCACAAAGTAAAACATCGTTAATATATTTTTTTTTTTTGGAGGAGAGGTCTGATTGGCAAATAGGGAACCATTTAATATTACACTAGGAGCATTCACTGTTCATTTAATATTCTGAACTACTCTGAGAAATAGATTGTATTATCCCCATTAGGAGATGATTTCCCAAATAATTTCTCCAAAAAAGGGAATGGAGCCTCAGAGAGGTTAAGTAACTATCCAAGGTCACACAGCAAACAAGTGTCAGAAAGTGGTTTCGCAGATATTCTCTTTCCATTTCGTTTCTGGAGAAAATACACTCATGTTTCAGTTCTACTGCTAGTAATAAGGAAAAAAAACTAAACAAAAGACAACAATGAAATTAAGTAAAACAAATGAAAAGTTATTAAGTCCCAAGTCTCAACAGTTCTTACCAAAAGCGTTTTACTAACAGTGAACCATAAATATTGTTTTAATTTCCTTGATTTCTTTCCTTTTCCATCATCTATCTGAGAACCATGACAGATCCCTCTGTGCTTTTAACACCAAGGTCAAAGCTATCTTCTGTTTTCCCTTGAAGTCTTTTTAAATTCTCTTCTTCACTCAGGAATTGTCGTGAAAGGCAACAGACATGTGGAAATAATAATAAAAAAATAATGAGTAACATTTATTAGGTGTTACTATGTCCCACAGTATTGGTCATTTACATCTCAAGTTAGACCAACTACGTAAGTATGAGTCATCAACATTTCAGATGAAAATCTATGGTATCTGACCTTTTCACACATAAACACACAAAGACACACACACACACACACACATATTCTGAAGCATTGCATCTAAAAAAAAATAGGAAAATGCAGAGAAATGAGATGGAAGGTAGCCAAGAATTTCCATTGCTTTGACTTATAGCTGTAAAAAAGAGTATCAGTTATCCATTGTAGAAGCAGAAGATATGGATGACCTGGTCTGGACCAGCAAGATAAGGTGAAAATCAAGGTAAAAATGGGGCATAAAGAGGAACTGAGGGTCTTGAGCTTTTAAGCAGAGAGGGAGGGTGGTGGAGGGGTGGTGGGAAGGAAATCCGAAAGTCTATAATTTGTTTTAAGGAAGGAATGCACACAATTAGGTAACACTGGGGAGTCTCATGGTAGTTGCCAACCATTGAGTGATACGAAATAGAAGAATATGATCCTTAAGTACTTTTATGACTTTTGATAAGAAAGATTATATTCTCATTTAAGCATGCCATAAACATTTTTTTTAAGTACAGGTTTTAATAAGAGGATCAAGAACTGAAAACTAATGTTTTTATGGGTATTTTGCAAATAATGTACTGCAACTCTTCATCAGGTGGTTGAAGGCAGTGCACTAAAATCACAAGTTTTATGGGTATTAAACTCAGGAAACTTGTCTTCAGAGGGACTAGCCAGTGATTGATAACTAAGCACATTCTTTGCAGACTCAATATGAGTTTCAATAAATTTAACAGGTGAGATCCTAAAGTTACAAAATTATATTCAGTAAAGTTAAATCCTTTCAGAACTAGGTCAACTTCCACTCATATACCATTGAGAAGACTATATTTTTCGAGGAAGGGTGCTGGTGCTGTGGGAGATGGTTATCTATTAAAATATTCAAAATATTTGATAAATACTGATAAAACTAATCTTTATGACCTACATTAAAGCTTCTGAGAATGTACATAATTAAAGTTGTATTTCAATCTTTGAAACTACTTGCAAAGTATGTAATAACTGGTGATGTATTTCTCAGGTAAAAAGTGGCTCAAATGAAAGGCTCACTTCCATAGAAAAAAATTAAGTAAGCTATTAAGACTCAGAAAAACTCCAAATCAAAAATATTATTGCAAGTATCTATACAAGTTTCAAAAGCATTTTGAAGGGACAAAGCTTAATCATGGTAAGGTAGTCCAATAAAATTACTGGGAAGATCAAGAGGCTTTCTGCTCTGGGCACTTTGTTGCATGTTTGGCTTATGTGGGAAGGGGAGTCATTTGCTAGTTGAAAGGGTATGAAGGAATCAGCTTTCCAAGTAAGCCATTTATGATGGATGACACTAAAATCTTGCTCTTTCACAATTTAATCATGGCGCCCATATGCGAAATCGCAGATTTAATGGAAGAATCCTATTCTGGTAGAATTGCAGGATTTACTTCAGAAAAGAAAATTCCATGATGTAGTTCACTACAAGGAGGCCAGTATGAGGAACTCATTGTAACAGTGTTGAAAGTTGCCATTGTGGGCCAAGAAGGCAACCAGAGATGAAGAATGGCAGGGAGAGCAGTGGAGATGGGGCTGAAGGGTATAAAGGAGGATAGACCATAACCCAAGCCAGGAGGCAGGCTGCCTGGTCCAGGACAGGACCAGAAGGGGTAGCCAGCACCGCTGGAGATGATACCACATGGACAATAGGTAAGAACATCCCTCCCTCTCCCTTCCCCCAGCCCTCCCGGCTCCCACCAGTATTTCTCCTTTACAAAACCCAGCCTAAACATCGTTGGCAAAGGAGCCCCAGTAATGCAAATTTTAGGAATCAGATAGATTCCTGTGATAGAGAACTGATCTGAGGAAGGACCAATGGACAGTTACAGGCATGTTTTCGGTGCTGCTTATATGCTACCTACAAATTTATTTAAACCCAAGTTTGGATGACAGAGCTCCATGTTGAGACATCCTCGGCAATAATGAGCACAGAGAGGGAGAATTCTGTATGAAATGGTGCCGCAACTCAGCAGGGAACCATCATATATCTTCAAAGAACTTCAGACACTGTAAAAGCGGAGGAAATCCAGTAACGTTCTAATGAAAAGATAAGCTGAGGAAGAGAGCTGAATGGAAAAGATTAGAGGCACATACATTCCCCCCAATGTCGTTGCTTTTCTCTTCCACTATCCTGTAGGAGTTGCAGTTAGTCTGTGAAAGTGACTCTTTCAACATTAAAACTACCGTTAAGAAAAGAGAAAATTAGCACTTACAATGTATTAGGTATGTAAGTAAGTTTGTAAATGTTAGCTCAAGTATTATTTCCAATAACTTTGGTAAAAAAAAAAAAAAAAAGGCTTCATAGCCCACTTCATTTGCCCAAAGTCATGCATAAATGCTAAGGGCAGAGGACAAACCCAAATCTAAAGATGCTACAAAGTCTCTATGCTCAATACTTAGCAATAGTGCTAATGTACATGTAAATAATTAGTAAATTATTATTATATATAAATGATATTTCAAAAGCATATGTTTCTGGTCCAGCATGTCAGTAGCTTGAAAGTTGTCCCTGATTCCTAACAACAGGTAACAAGTTTAACTGAGAAAATCAGCGACTATTCTTAGACCTGTAAAAGAAGGTTACGGGGCAAACCACTTCCCCCCGAATTGGGGAAATAATTCAGCAGATATAGAGAATCACAACTTATCGGAGCAGAAATTCATAAACTGAAACCAGGGATAGGAAAACCTAAATTGTAACTGAAGAATTCCTGGAGGCTCGGTACGAATTAGCCTGAGAGTCAAAAATTCTGGGGAATTCATTCAGAGGGTGATCCCCACATTTTTGTGAGTTTTATCTCCAGGTGCTTTCCCAGGTTTTCACAAGGAATATTAGGCATATTTTGTGTTTCCATCATGGGAGGGGGAAAGGGACAAACTGGAAATATGCCAGAGCATCCTGTTCCCCTTAACAGGTCTTCCCCAGGGACAAATTTTTTAAACAGAGAATAACCTGGAGTTGTATCAGAGCCTAACTAACCTGGGGAAGGGGAAATACTTGTTTTTTGCCCCTTCTGAACATCCACATGAAAAAAGGAAAATATTCAACTGCAGCCATCACTAAAGCCATCCTGTCCCACCTGTGGGGTGAAGGGGAGAAACACTTGTGTAGTTCACAGTCCAAGAGTACAGGTTCAGGAAAAGACTAAGAATTAATCACACATCCTTTCCCGCCACCAAGTCCTTACTACCACATTACTAAAGGCCTATTTACTGCAGTTCCTTTTATCAGGTACATCATGTCTGGCTATCAACAAGAAAAATTTATAAGGCACACTGAAAAACAGAAAAAAAGAAAACCACAAAGTTTGAAGAAACAGAGAATGCATCAGAACTAAAAAAAGATATGGCAGGGATGTTGAGATTATTATAGAGAAATGTCTTTTAAACGATAACTAATATGCTTTTAACTCTAATGAATAAAATAGTGTACAAAAATATGTGGCCAATGTCAGCAGAGTGATGGAAATTCTAAGAAAAAATGAAAATAAATGCTATAAAGACAAGGAAAAACTGTAACAAAAATCAAGAATGGCTTTGATGAATTTTTTCCTAAACTAGACATGGCTAAGGAAAGAATCTCTGAACTTGAGAATATCTAGGTTAAATCCCCCCAAATTAAAAAGTAAAGAAAAAAAGACAAGGGAAACAAAAGTAGAAGAGAGTATCAAAGAACTATAAAACAATTGAAAAAAAAAGTAGCTGGATATAGTCAGAAGAAGAAAAGAAAGAGAAAGAAAGAAAAATGTTTGAAAAAATAATGAGCTAGACTTTTCCCAAATTAATGTCAGACACCAAATTACAGATCTGGGAAGCTCAGAGAACAGGCCTTATGTCTAGGCATATTATATTTAAATTGCAGAAAAGTCATGCCAAAAAATAAATACTGAAATTGTTGTCAGAAAAAACAAAAACCTAGAATTCTACATCCTGTAAAGTTACCCTTTAAATGTGAGGAAGAGATAAAGATTTCTTTAAAAACAAAACAAAAGCAGAGGGAATTTGCTGCCATTAAATGTGCCTTAAAAAAAATGTTAAAGCTTTGTAGTAAGAAGGAAAATTATGTAGGTCAAAAACTTGAATCTACCTAAAAATAAAGGAAGAGCATCAGAGAAGGAGCAAGTGAAAGTATAATTAAAACTTACTTCTCTTATTCTTAATTGACTTAACAAAAAAGAGTGTATTCAAAATATTTATAGCAACAATGTATTTGATTATATATGTTTATATATATCTGTGTGTTCATATATAGGTAAAATGAATGACAGCAATAATACAAGGGGTGGGGGAGGGATTAGAATTATTTTTCTATTAAAAGGTGGTTAAGTGGTATGGTATTATTTGAAAGTGGACTTGCATCAGTTATAAATGTACAATGTGAATTCTAGGGTCACCATTAAAAAGGAAAAAAAAAATGTATGCCTGATATGATAATAAAGGAAAGAATATGGAATCATAGATAATGCTCAATTAAAACCGCAAAAGGCAGAAAAAGAATGGAAGATAAAAATAGGATTAAAAAATGAGAGCAGTAAGTGGAAAACAATAACACATATGGTAGATATTTAACCAACTATTTTAAAAAATCACTTTATAAATGTCAATGATCTAAATACACAAATTAAAAGAGATTATCAAAGAAGATTCAAATATGCATATGCTGTCAATAAGAAACTCACTTTAATTCAAACACACACATAGATTAAAAGTAAATGGATGGAGAAATATTTACAGTAATAAATGACGATTGAAAAAAATGAGGATAGCTGTACTAATTTCAGACAGAGCAGGCTTCACAGCAAATAAACTTATCAGAGAGAAAGAGAATAATTACATAATGACAAAATGATCAATTCTCCAAATATGCCTGTCAATGGGGAGCAAAAATGTGAGGCAAAAACTGATAGAGATGCATAGAGAAATAGATGAATCCACTATTAAAGTTGGAGACTTCAACAAGCCTCTGTCAGAAGTGAACAGATCGAGTAAGCAGGATATCTGTAAGGACACAGTTGAACGGAAAAACGCCCTTGATCACCAGGTTACCTGGATATTTATGGAATACTTTATCCAATAGCAGTAAAGTATATATTCTTCTTACGCTCATGTCAGACACTCACCAAATCGGATCATGTTTTGGTCCATGAAATACTCTTAACAAACAAACAAAATAAAAATCACACAATGTCTGCTCTCAGAACACCATACAGTTAAACTAGAAAAAAATAGCAAAAAAAAGGTAGAAAATCCCAAATTATTTGAAGATTAAGCAACACCTTCTAATAACATATGGATCATTAATGAGATCTAAAGAAAAACTTAAAAATATTTTGCAACTACTCATAAAAGAAAGCATAACTTATCAAAATTTATGTGATGCAGTAAAAGCAGTGGTTAGAGAAAAATTATAGCATTGAAAACATATATTAGGGAAGAAGATAGATCTCAAATCAATAATATAACTTTCCATTTCAGAAACTAGATAAAATAAGAGCAAATTAAATTCAAAGTAAGCAGAAGAAAAGAAATAATAAAAATTAGAATAGAACTGAGTTTTATTGAAAACACAAAGTAAATATAGAAAAGTCAGTGAAACCAACTCTGGTTCTTTGAAAAGATCAATAAAATAAGTAAGACTCTTGCCAAGCTAAGAAAAACAAAATGTGGGATAAAACATAACTGGTGGGAGTAGAGAACCTATGGCCTTCTGATTGCATCGTTGCTCTTTTTCAAGCACCAAAGGAAATTAGAAAAGCTTCATCTTTTTCTGCTTCACCTTCTAATATGAAGATTTGCTCTATAAAATTTGAATTTGGTCAAAAGACCACACTTAAAGATCTAGAAAGCTACATGGAGCTTTAAGTTTATTTGCAGGTTCCCCACCAATAAGTGGACTGATTCCTTGAAAAACATAATCTTAAAATGTACACAAGAAAAAAAAATTAAGTAGGCTTATGTCTGTTATAGAAATGAAATAAATAATTAATAACCTTTCCAAAGAGAAAGCATTGAGTCCTGTAGACAAAGCATAAGATCCAGGCAAATTGACTAGTGAATTGTATCAAACATTTAAGAAATATATTGTACCAGTTCTCTGCAATTTCTACTAGAAGGGAGAAGAAGAAGAGTTATGTCCCAACTCATTCAATTAAATCAGCATTACTCTAATACCAAAATCAGACAAAGTCACAACAAGAAAAAATTAAAAATAACTATACACGTAAACATAACAACATCTCTTAAGAATATAGACACAAAAACTTTCAAACAAATATTAGCAAATGGGATCCAATAAGGTATAAAAAAATCATATCATAAGTAAATGAGATTCATCCTGAGTGTGCAAAACTGGTTTACTTTTTAAAATCAATTAATGTAATTCATCACCTCAAAAGGCTAAAAGAGAAAAAAGGCATATTCAAACCTATTGATGAAGAGAAGGCATTGACTAAAACCAACATCCATTTCTGACAAAACTCTCAGTAAACTTAGGATCAAGGGGACCATCCCCCACTTTATAAAGAATATTAAAGAAGAACCTATAATTAATACCATACATAATGGTTAGAGACTAGAATCTTTCCAGCTAAAATCAAAAACAAGACAAAGGTACACCCTCTCATACTGGAAAACCTTCCTAATGAGATAATACATAAAAGGGAAATACAAAGTATACTGAATGGAAAGGAAGAAATAAAAGTTTCTTTTTTCCCAGATGACATAATTGTCTATGTATAAAATGTAAAAGAATCAACAAAAACCCTGCTAGAACTAAGATGTGTTTATACCAAGGTACAGGATACAGGGTTAATATATAAAAGTCAATTATTTTCTAAAATACTGGCAATGAGGAAGGGGAATTTGAAATAAAACATACCACTTACGTTAGTAACCTCCCAAATGAAATACTTAGGCATAAATCTAACAAAACAGAGATCACAAGAACTACATGAGGAAAACTAAAAAAACTCTAATAAAAAAAATCAAAGAAGAGTTAAATAACTGGAGAAATAGTCTGTGTTCTAGATAGGATATTAGATCTATGATTAATATTGTCAAGACACCTGTTCTACCCAACTTGATCTATAGATTCGAGGAAATTCCAATAAAAATCTTAGCAAATTATTGAATGGGTATAAACAAAATGGTTCTAAAGTTTATATGGAGAGGCAAAAGACCTGGAATATTGAACACAATGTTGAAGGAGAAAATAAAGTTGGAGTGCTGACATCACCTTATTATGAGGCTATTGTTATCAAGACAGTGTTGTATGGGGAAAAGATTAGGCAAACAGATCAATGGAACAGAAAAGAAAGTTCAGAAGTAAACTCGCAGGAGTGTAGTACACTGATCTTTAACAAAGGAGCACACAATACAATGAAGAAAAGATAGAGAAAAGATTTTCATAAATGGTACTGAAACAATAGGTATAATATAGGCTATCCGGGTGATGAACACACTTATAGCTTTGACTCAAAAAGTACAAAAGCAATCTATGTAATTCAAACATTTTACCCCATAATATTCTGAAATTAATTAATTATAAATGAATTAATCAATTAATTTAGACAGACTTTACACTTCTTGAAAATGTTAACTTAAAATGCACCAACAATCTAAATATGCAATGCAAACTATAAAACTTCTAGAAGGTAATGTAGGAGAAAATTTAGATAATGTTGGGTTTGGCAATGACTCTTCAGATATAACACCAGAAACCTGTAAAAGAAATAACTGATGATCTGAACATCATTAAAATTAACTTCTGCTATGCAAAAGACAATGCCAAGGGAAAGAAAAGACAAGCCACAAGCCGGGAAAAAATACTTGCAAAGGACGTATCTGATAAAGCACTGCCATCTGAACTGTTGTTAGTTAAAACTAAACAAGAAAAAAGAAACAACCCAATTACAAAGTAGGGCAAAGACCTGGAAACAGGGCACCCCAAAACAATATACAGATGACAAATAAGTATCTGTCAGCGTGCTCCACATTATAAGTCATTAAGGAAATACAAATAAAAACTACAATGAAAAACCTCTATATACCTAATAGAACAGCCATAATGCAGGATGCCAAAACTACCAAATGCTGGAGAGGATTTGGAGCAAAACAAACTCTCATTAATTGACAGTGAGAGTGCAAAATAGTACAGCCTCCTTGGAAGACAGTTTGCAGTTTTTTACAAAGCTAAGCATACCCTTGCTGTATGATCCAGCAGTTGTGCTCCTTGGTATTTATGATTACCCAAACTTGGAACTATGAGAGATGTCCTTTAGCAGGTTAATGGATAAACAAATGGTGGTACACCCAGACAATGGCTTATTAGTCAGTGCTCAAAAGAAATGAGATATGAGGCCACGAAAACACACACAGTAATCTTAAAAGCACGTTACTAAATGAAAGAATTCCATCTTCAAAGGCTACAAATTGCACAATTCCATCTATGTGTCATTTTGGAATAGGCAATCATGGAGATAAAAAAAGATTAGTGTTTGGCAGGGGTTGAGGAGGAGGAACGATGAACAGGTGGAACACAGAGGAGATTAGGACATCTAAAATATTCTGTTGGATATATGGTAGATACATGTCATTAGAAATTTTTCCAAACCCAAAGAACATACAACACCAAGAGTGAATTCTAATGTAAACCATGAACTTGGGGTGTTTGGATTGGATGTGCCAAAGTAGGTTCATCAATTGTAAGCAGAGTCTGCTCTTGTGGGAGTGTTGATGGTAGAAAGACTGTGTATCCGTGAGAGTAGGAGGTATGTGAGAGATCTCTGTGCCTTGCCCTCAGTTTTACTGTGAACCTAAAACTACTCTAAAAAGATGAATTCTATTAAAATAAATTGAATAAAGAAGAGTATATGTCAGCTGCATGAGTAAAGGCTTCCTGCTTATTTTTCATGGTTTACAACAGCCTTGGGTTATTTACCTTTTAAGAAAACATTACCTCTTTCAGTCACAGATGTAGGGCTCTGCTAGAAGATCCTCAAATTGTATATTTAGGATTATATATAGAAATGATTTCTTTTCCTTAGCAACTAGAACTAAGTTGAAAGAGCCGATAGTTTCTGGCTCGGATCCATATTACCCATTTGAGAGCACTGATGTGTAAAGCAATGGCGGTATTTGAGTACACGCAGTTAGAATGAGTCCACAGCTTTCACAGAAAAAAAAAATTACCTTCTTATGTAATGCTTAATTATGGATGGTTTAGTACAATATTAATGCATGTAGTAAAAGCAACTACTTAACTAAAAATAAATTTGGCTAAAAACTTGAACAAAACCTTATTTTTTTAAGTATTATATTTGTTACGACAGCGTTCTCATATACTTCAGGGACATGAAACTAAACATTGTAAGTTCTAAAGGTAAAAATGATATTCCCCAATGGTAGGTCTTCTTGAAATAGTTCCTTTCTTTTTGATGATGGTTTTTACTTTCATATACTGAAAATTAGTTTAATACCCCAAATGCCATCCATACTAAGAATGCTTAAAAGTCAGATTCTTACATTTATTAAAATTGTCTTTAGCTGTCAAGTATTTCAAAAGTCTGAAAAACCTGATTCTTCTCAGTTTTTATTCCTTCTTCTTTCATTCTTTACAAGGTTTCAATTATTCTTGAAACATTCTCCACTGTGACTTATAATCGAGAAGCAAATGGTCTTTCATTTTGTGTTGCCTTTCTTACCATAGTTTTATGATCACATAATAGTTTTAGCTAACATTAACTTGTATTTTGAATGTACAAACTGATAGTTTGCTTATTCCTTCCCTAGAGATGTTCATCTATGTGAAATATCTAAATACTTTTCAAATAACTCTAATAAATCCTTAAAGTATCAAATTGGAACCAATACAGAGAAATCACTAGGAAAATTATGTAGGTGTGGTTCATGTCTAACCTACAGTCATTATGTTAAATCATCCTGTCTGAGGCAGCTGGTTGGATTTATATATTAAACATAAATTTTCTAAGTGACACTTTTCCTAATACAGTATGATTTTACTTTTCTGAGCTTCAAGTCTTATTTCATTAGAGTGACTCAAATAACTACACTAGAAACTCACAAAAATTTTCATCAAATTTAAGGTTTATGGAACATGTCACCTAAAAGATGTAAAAGCTGTATTGTTCTCATTTCTTTTTTGGTGCCTGCTATTTAAAATCAAAAGATTTATGCTTGATAGAAATGGAGAGTAAAAGGCTGGATGGGAACATATTAGAAATCCAAATATGAACAAAAAAAGTCACTTCGTACTCCACTCACATGATTGGATCGGTTTTTCTTTTGAGAGGTCAATGTATTTCAGGATGTGAGCAATCTTTCTGTGAATTTAGAATAATTTATATGTTTTCCCTTTGCACTGATTTTAATACAAAGACCAGATTACCTGTATTATTTTCCACATGCTACTCTGTAAGTGACTGAAATTCAATAGGAAAGGACAATATTGAAGATGGTGGACAGTGCGGTATACAGACAGGTGGAACAGGACCTGTGGAATGCACAGAATGAAGATACATGTAACGGGATGGTCATTAGAATGATGACCATTTTACTTACTATTATGCTTTTTGCTATCCCAAGTGCCTTCTAAGGATGATTCTTTAAATGGAGCACCTTTTTGAAGCTATGCACCTGTACATTTTTGCTTCACAAAGGGGGGGAAAAAAAGTACAGGGAAGAAGAGAATGATCTACTTAGTGAAAAATGTAGCTGCTTTTGATGATTCCAAATCTGTCATAAATCCTGCAAACCTTATAAAAAGCTTCATAGAAGTGAATCAGTTGCAGAGACTGCTGATGGGGCTGAGTTTTGTGTCTGGACTGAGTATAGGAGATAAAGGCAGAGGGAGTCATGGCCAAATAATCCTGTAGAAATGAAAAAAAAATTTTTTAATGGGAAATGTCACATAAATTCTGGGAAGTTTAAAGAAACTTTATCTAGAACCTTTAGGGGAAGACTAATGTCTTGGTTGTTTTCAAGATGTTTGGAACATTGTCTATCTTGTCTGCATAGAATCCCTTATTCCTGATGCATAGTTAGTGACCAATATGTATTTGTTAGATACATATTTTTTATCCATTTCAAGTTGTGTAATTATAGTAATACATTTAAAAGTAAGCAGTAACCATTTTTATCTTCCCTGTAAGCTGTTTTCTACACCCATCAATCATTGGCATTTCTTTCCTTGTTTTAGGCATGAAACTACATCTTGACAAATTATCTGGATGAAAAACAAGAAGTTCAGTCAAGCATAGGTTTATTACACTATGAATTAAAATAATAAGTGTGCAATGGTTTGAAAAGTATAAAGTATTTATTGTTATCAATCAATCATCAACATAGTTCTGCACACAATGAAACTTACTTTCAATAATTTGCTTCTCAATGTTTTTTCAATCCTTTGTCTCCTCTCCTGACATCAGTACCAAAAGGATCAGTCAGGCTGCTCAAATCGGTGGAGATTTAAAAGAATGAAAAAGAAACACCGAAAAGGAAACTAAACCTCCACACCCACCCACCTGTGTTTCAGCTGCAAAGTTTCCAAGAAGAAAACTAACAGAGAAAAAGAGACAAAGAGAGAGAGAGACTGAGACAAATGGCTTGCTCCCCAAACAGAAATGGAATATCTCCTTTATTCTTACGTAAAAGTTCTGCAGCAAAATTATGTTGTCCCTGTGAAATTTTCCTTATTGAATCAGATTGTGTAATACTAAGTAAAAGTGCTGGGAAAAAATCAAAGATTTAAAAACTTTGTCATATAACTAAAAAAAAAAAAAAAAAAACCCACTATCAAGATTAATATATTGGTAGCTTTACCAACCAAGACAAAGATTGTTTTACACATTATCTCTGTCAAATCAGTTGATTTACTAATCTATTACACTACACACCTCTTCAGAATGAATTATAATGAAAGGATAGCAAGAAAAAGAATATTAACATTTCAGCAATGCAATTTCTTCGTCCAGATGGAAAACCACTTGAGCTTAAAATGAACTGTAATGAATACAGAAAAAAAAAGATGTAAAACCTTACGTATTTTATTCAATTCGTAACCCACATTTCCTGACATGTGCTTTCTTACACTGTTTCCAAGTCTCAGGTTTTACTTAATAGGTATATGTCAGTAGAACAATGTGAATGTCCATCATTACACATGCAAATATCCAGGTCATAGAAGACTGGTATTTCTTAGCTCTCGTGTGTGTACAAGACAGAACGTGCAGAGTCTACTCTCATGCTTCCTAAAGGAAGAGGCCTCGGTCCTCCAATATAGATGATTCTATACTGTTTTTCAAGTTCTTCAAGGATGATGTCACAAGTTTTCGATCATCTGGACAATGTTCATTTTAACCTGTTGTCTAGAATCCTCACACACTAGAAATGATCATACCTTAGATTGAGCTATTCCCCTGAATCTAATCCTTTGGTTACCAGCAGCCCAGAAGAATCCATTCTAGGATTTATGAAGGTCCTTTCAAATGCATATCATTTTTCTCACATGAATGCTAACTTCAAAAAAAAATGAGATACTTTAAGACATACAGAAAGTTGCTAAAATAGTATGGAAAATTTCCACATACCTAACCCCAGGTGTTAGTATCTTACACAACCACAGGACATTTAGAAAAACTAAAAGAAAAATAATAATCTTAGCATAAATAAGTTAATTAAAATATAGAATTCAATGGAATTACACCAGTTTTCTACTAATGTTCATTTTCTGTTCTACAATTTAAGCCAGGATCCACATAACATTTGGTGGTCAGTTGTCTTTTTCTCCCCTCCTCTATTTCTTTTTTCCTTCCTTTCATCCTTGCATTTCCATGGCACTTCAAGATGCCACAGGTTTATCTTATTTTCCTTGCCCCAAATCTGGCATCAATTGGTTCTCCAAGTGGCCCTGGTTCCCTTTATTTGAGAATGGTATTTACAAACCGAAATTTGCATACTAGGTATAGCTCCTTACTCCAGGGATATTACTATTTGTAGCCCCTCATGGTGGAAGGAGGTAGGATAATCTACATCATCATATCATCACTAAATCCAAACTGCTAAAATAAATCCATGATTCCCAGCTAATACCTCTAATTACAATATAGAATCACAAGAGTCATACTAGCCTTCACCCTTGCCATATGCAACATTTTCCTCTGGAATTGAGTGCTCTGGTTTTCCTCCCCTACGTGCCGAACCCTAACATATACATTTTGCCATGGCAGCCCTAGCAGATTGATACATACTACTTTTGGCAAATGTATAGAGTCATATAACCAATATCACAGTTCCACACACAACAGTCCCGATGACCTCGAAGTCCTCTCATGTTGAAGCCTCTACATTCTTCAGTCCCTGACAACAACCAATCCGCTTCGCATTCCTATAATTTTGCCTATTTCAAAGTATCATATTTTGATATGATACATACAAACATATGTATCATATATGATACATATATGATACATATGTTTGTATGTATCAGCATGTAGCCTTCCAGGTCTGGCCTATTTCACTCACCAAAATGCTTTAAATTGAATCCACGTTTCTGTGTGGGTTAATAAACACTCGGTTCCTTTTTATTGCTAAGTAGTGTCCCCTTTTACTAATGTACCACAGTTTTTTTTTCAATCCACTCACTAGTTTAAGGACATTTTGTTTCCTATTTATACCCCCCCAAATTATAAATAAAACTGGTATACACATTCAAATAAAAATTTTGGTGTGAATGTAAGTTTTCATTTCCCTTGAATAAATGCCTGGAAATGAATGGCTGGGTCATATGATATATGAATGTTTAACTTTATAAAAAGCTGTCAAACTCTTTTCCCAGGTATCTGTATTATGCCTCTTGTTCCATGTCCTTGTCAGCATTTAGTAATGATAAGATTTGTTTGTTTGTTTTTGCAATTTTGGGCCAGGGCTGGGTTTGAACCGCCACCTCCGGTATATGGGGCCGGCTCCCTACTCCTTGAGCCACAGATGCTACCTTGGTAAGATTTTTTTCCTCTTCTTTTTGTTGTTCTCTTAGACTTGTTCATAGTATTCTATAACTTCTTTTCAGCATCTATCTCCTTTTATAGTCCTGATATTGTTGATTTGTGTCTTGTCCTCTTTCCTTTTGGTCAGTCTGCCTAGAGGTTTTTAAATGGCATTCATCTTCCAAAAACTCACCTTTGGTTTCGCTGGAGTTTCCCCTCCATTAGTTTTCTGTTTTAATTTCACTGATTTCTATTCTTGGCCCTATTTCTTTCTTTCGCTTGCTTTGGGTTTTAATCTGTTCTTTTGTCAAGAATCTAAAGGTAAAACCTTGATTACGTCATTGGACACCTTTTTCTCTAACTTAAGTATTAATGTTTATAAATTTCTTTGTAAGAACTGCCCTCCTCACAACCTACACGTGTTGACATGTTGTACTTTCATTTTCATTTAGTTAAAAAAATTAGTTTCTTGGGCAGTGCCTGTGGCTCAAAGAGGGAGGGTGGCGGCCCCATATGCCGGAGGTGACGGGTTCAAACCCAGCCCGGGCCAAAAACTGCAAAAAAAAAAATTAATTTCTTAATTTCCTTTGAGGTTATTCAAAATTAAGCTGTCTAATTTCCAAATATTTACTGATTTGCCAAATATATTTCTGTTATTGATTTCTAGTTAAATTCCACTGTGGTCTCAAAATATTCTTCTTAAGTTTCTCTATGCTTTTAAACTTTTTAGTGTACATTTTAGGGCCCAGAAAACACCTTATATTGGCAAATTTCCATTTGCATTTGAAAAGAATCTACATCATGCTGTTCTTGGGTGAAATGTTCTATGTCAGTTGGCTACAGTTGGTTTACAGCTTTGCCTACTAAAAAATAAAACTAGATTTCTTTTGGTTGTTGTTTGCGTGGCATTTCTTTCTACATCTTTTTACCTCATGTCTGGAATCTTTTTATTTAAATTTTTCTCTTGTAAATAAAATATAGTTAAGTCATGCTTTTTTGTCCATTCTGATAACCTCTGTCTTTTAACAAATGTTCTTAGGCTATTTTTATGTGACTATAGATATGCCTGAAATTTGTTTTATTTGTTCCTTTCATTTGTTCTTTTTCCTTTCACTTTTTGGTCGGTTGAAAATTTTTCTATGATTCCATTTTATTTTTTTACTAAACTATTATTTAAATTTAAAAAAATTAGTTGTTTTCCTAGGGTTTAAAATAAATACTTGTTAATCAGAATCTACCTTCAACTATCATACAATTTTACCTATAATGTATGAGCTGTGACAGTATATTTCCAATTCTTCTCTCCTATTTTTGTGTTTATTTTATCATATAATCCAATTTCATACATGCATAAATCAAAATGCATTGTTACTACTTTTGCTTTAGGTAGTTATTTTCATACATAATAAAAATTAAGAAATGAAATTTATTTTACCTTCATTTGTTCCTTTTCTAGCAGTCTTCATTTCATTCTTTAGATGCAAATTCCAGGGTAACATAATTTTTCTTTAGCCTAAAGAAGTTCCTTTAACATTTCTTGAAGACTAGGACTGCTTGCAATGCATTCTCAGGTTTCATGTGCCTGAGAAAATATTTATTTGTCCTTCATTTTTTGGGAGGCAATTTTTTCATATAGATTTTTGATTTAACAGCTTTTTTCATTCACTACTTTAAATTTGTTACTTCATTGTCTTCAAACATGATGTCTGCCATAATTCTGATTCTTCTGCGTGCTATGTTTTGTTTGTTTCATTTTTATTAACCTCTGTCTGCCTTCGTGATTTTCTTTTTGCCTTTTCTCCTGATCCACAGAAAGGTCACTCAGAGAGGCTCGTAGGTCTTCCTATGACAGAAGAGTTGACAGGGTGACCACAAGTTCTAATTTGGTTGAAGAAAGAAACAAAGACAAAAATGGTATTAATAAACTTCAAAAATAGGGAGAGGTCAGGGTACTAGAGATCGTGATGATGCTGATATACAGGTAAAGGTATTGTAAAGAATGAAGAAATTAAGAAGCTGGCTGGGTGCAGTGGCTCACACCTGTAATCCTAGCATTCTGGGAGGCTGAGGAAGGTAGATTGCTTGAGCTCAGGAGTTTGAGACCAACCTGAACAACAGTTAGACCCCATGTCTAAAAATAGTTGAGCATGTGGTGAGTGCCTGTAGTCCCAGATGCTCAGGCAGCTAAAGCAAGAGGATCGCTTTAACCCAAGAGTTTGAGGTTGCCATGAGCTATGATGCCACAATGCCCCACTGAGGGCGACAAAGGAAGACTGCCTCAAAATAAATGAATAAGTGAATTAATTAATTAATTAATTAATTAAAATCTTTTAGTAGTTTCACTAGTTGGATAGGTGGGTTATGTAGGTTGTCTGACAAAGGCAAGATTTATGATTGCCTTTGAAGAAGATTTATGATTTAAAAGAAAACAACTAATATACAAATTGGATGCAATAGCACCACTGTCATACTTTAAAGATCTGGAAAAAATAGTACTTTGTTTTATATGGAACCAGAAAAAAAACTCAAAATAGCCAAGACATTACTCAGAAATAAAAACAAATCAGGAGGAATCACTCTACCAGACTTCAATCTATACTATAAATCTATAATGATCAAAACAGCATGGTACTGGCACAAAAATAGAGAGGTAGATGTATGGAATTGAGAACCAAGAGATGAACCCAGACACTTATTGTCATTTGATCTTTGATAAGCCTATCAAAAATGTAAACTGGGGGAAAGATCCCCTTTTTTAACAAATGGTGCTAGGAAAGATCCCCATTTTAACAAATGGCTGGCAACTTGTAGAAGACAGAAACTGGACCAACACCTTTCACCATTAACAAAAATTGGCTTTCACTGGATAAAAGACTTAAACTTAAGACATGAAACTATAAATATTCTTGGAGAAAGTGCAGGGGAAACGCTTAAAGAAATTGGCATGGTAGAATACTTTATGAGGAGGACCCCTGGGCAATTAAAGCAACACCAAAAATAAATTACTGAGATCTGATAGAGCTAAAAAGCTTCTGCACAGCCAAGAACACAGTAAGTAAGTAAAGCAAGCAGAAAGCCCTCAGAATAGGAAAGGATATTTGCAGGTTACATTTCTGACAAAGGTTCAATAACCAGAATCCTCAGAGAACTCAAACTTATTAATAAGAAAAGAACAGGTAATCCCATTTCATTGCAGGCAAGGGACTTGAATAGCAGCTTGAAGAAGATACATGCATGGCCTACAGACACATGAAAAAATGCTCATCATCTTTAATCATCAGAGAAATGCAAATCAAAACTTCTTTGAGATATAATCTAACTCAGGAAGAGTGACTCACATAACAAAATCCTAAAACTATAGGTGTTGGCGTGGATGTGGAGAAAAGGGAACACTTCTGCACTGCTAGTGGGAATGCAAACTAATACTCCCTTTTGGAAAGAAGTATGGAGAATAATCAGGGATCTAAAGGAAGACCTGCATTTGATCCTGCGATTCTTCTACTAAGTGTATTTCCAAAAGACCAAAAATCACTTTATAACAAAGATACTTGCACCAGATTGTTCATTGCAGCTCAATTCATAAAGGCCAAGTCATGGAAGAAGCCCAAGTGCTCATTGACCCATGAATGGATTAAGAAATTATGGTATATGTACCATATAATATTATGCAGCCCCCCAAAAAGATGGAGACTTTACCTCTTTTATGTTTATATGGATGGAGCTGGAACATATCCTACTTAGTAAAGTATCTCAAGAATGGAGTAAAATGTATCCACTGTACTCAGTACTATTATGAAACCAATTTATAATCACTCACACTTTCATATGAAGAATAGATAAGAACTATGGCCCAGGATGAAGAAGGGAGGAGGGGGGACTGGAGGGGAGGGGAGAGGTCAGATTGAGGGAGGGTGAATGGTGAGATCACATCTATGGTGCATAATGCAAGGATACATATCGGCTCTATTAAGTATAGAGTATAAAAATCTTAACACAATAATTAAGTAAATGAGGTGAGGAATATATTAACCAGTACGATGTAAGCGTTCCAAATTGTATATGAAATCAGCACATTGTACCCCATAAATGCATTAATGTATACATGATCTACCTCTTTATGATTTAATAAAAAAAAAGAAAAGAAAAAATTATGTGGCATTTTTTGACCTTATTTGAAAAAATCCCCCCCCATCAAGATACTTTTCTTAGACATTGGATTAATATATTTTAGGGTTGTGTGATCAACTGTACCAACAAACTTTATTAAAAATCAATCTTTTTAATCAATGAACTTTGGGCATTAGAATAAGACAGATCTGAGTTTGAATTCTGCTGAAACATTTATTAACTAATTACCTTGGGAAAGTTATTTTGTCTTTCAATTTCTTCATGTTTAACTCATAATTTATTCAAAAAACATATATTAATTCTCTGCTTAAAAATGTGTATTTTTTTATTAATTCATAGTTGTGTACACAAATGCAATTATGGGGTACAATGTGCTGGTTTATATACAATTTGAAATACCTTCATGAAACTGTAGAATGCTCAACTATACTAGGCATTCTACATAACCTGGAATGTGGTGAGCTTGCAAATTGAAGACTGATGAAAAACTACAACCATTGCCTCTTTGATCATATCCAGTATGGCGAATAGCCTTTCTTTTTTTGCCAATGGAAGCCTATTATTTGTAAGCAGCCATAACTCCAAATTCCAAACCTGGATTATGATTGATCTCAATCAATATTGTCAGTTTAGTTTCCTTTTGTCAGTAATTGATCTGGAGGTGAACACATGGCTCAGCTTTAGTCAATTATATGTAGGAGGCACCATCTAGAACAATTCTGGGAAAAATTTTCCCGAGAAAAAGAAAAAGTCAGTGAGAATTAGGCTTTTTTTTTTTTTTTTTTTTTTTGCTTTTTTTGTTTTTGGGATAAAAAATCGATTCCAACATTTATTTAATTTTAAAAATTTAATACTAACTATTTAAAAAATGTTTTTTTTGTTTAACTAAAATGAATTAAATTAATGTTAGTTTTATTTTTATAATCACCAAAAAAAATTAAATTTACAAAAAAAAAAAATCACAAGACAAA
>CAUYON010059428.1:0-33652 GCA_963573935.1 Arctocebus calabarensis | reverse complement strand
CCAGAAGACCAAAAATCACATTATAACAAAGACATCTGTACCAGAATGTTCATTGCAGCCCAATTCATAATTGCTAAGTCATGGAAGAAACCTAAGTGCCCATCGATTCACAAATGGATTAATAAATTGTGGTACATGTATACCATGGAATATTACGCAGCCTTAAATAAAGATGGTGACTTTACCTCTTTCATGTTTACAGGAATGGAGCTGGAACATATTCTTCTTAGCAAAGCATCTCAAGAATGGAAGAAAAAATATCCAATGTACTCAGCCCTACTATGAAGCTAATTTATAGCTGTCATATGAATGGTATAACCCAACTATAACACAAGAATATAGGGAAAGGGGCAATATAGGGAGAGGGGAGGTTGGGGTGGAGGGAGGGTAATTGGTGGGGCCACACCTATGGTGCATCTTAGAAGAGTACAGGCGAACGTTGCTAAATGCAGAATACAAATGTCTTCATATAATAATGGAGAAATTGCCAGGAAGGCTATGTTAATCAGTTTGATGAATATAGTTAAGATTGTATATGAAACCAGCACATTGTACCCCTTGATTGCACTATTGTACACAGCTATGATTTAATGATAAAGATAATAAAATAAAAAAAATTGATGGAGAAATCAAATCAGCAGATATACAAGCACTGAGGAAATTCATCGCAATAAGATCAGCTCTACAGGAAATACTTAGACCTGTTCTCAATGCTGAAAATCACAATGGACAACCACCAAAGCATACATCTAGAAGCCAGAGGCCAGAATTTAGCCTTCACAATGGCACAAAGGATAAACTACACAACAAACTACCTCACAATAAGATGAATAGAATTCTACAAATATTGATACTTTCAATAAATGCCAATAGATTGAATCTCCCACTGAAGACGCACAGACAGCCTGATTGGATAAAAAAACACAAGCCATCCATGTGCTATCTCTAGGAAACACACCTACCCTGAAGGACAAATCAAGACTCAGGGTTAAAGGATAGAAAACAGTGTATCAAGCAAATGAAAATCAGAAGAAAGGAGGGGTTGCAATCTTACTCTCAGACACAAGCGGATTCAGAGCAACTTTAGTTAAGAAAGACAAAGATGGACATTTCATACTGGTCAAAGGATCAATACAACGAGAAGACACCTCAATACTAAACATTTATGCATCTAACTTAAATGCTCCAAGATTTATGAAATAGACCTTGAGGGGTGTGAACAATCTGATATCCCATAACACCTGAATAATTGGGTACTTTAATACACCTCTGACAGAACTGGACAGATCCTCTAAATGAAACTAAACAAGGATACAAAGGACTTAAACATGACTCTATATCAAATGGGATTAATAGATATACATAGAACACACCATCCCAAAGTAAAAGAATATACTTTTTTCTCATTAGCTCATGGCACATACTCTAAAATAGATCACATCCTAGGACAGAAATCAAACCTCAGCAAAATTAAAGGAATAGAAATTATACCAAGTCTCTTCACAGACTACAAGGCCATAATGAAGTTCAACTCTAACAAAATTGTTCATCCCCACATGAAGTCTTGGAAGCTAAACAACCTTATGCTGAATGATAGTTGGGTCCAAGAGATTAAAGAGGAACTTGTTAATTTCCTCAAACACAACAACAATGAAGACACAAGTTACCAAAACCTCTAGGATATAGCAAAAGCAGTCCTGAGAGGAAAATTTATCACTCTAGATGTCTACCTTCAGAAAACAGAAAGTGAATGCATCAGCACACTCAAAAACCACCTTATGGAATTGGAAAAAGAAGAATAATCTAACTCTAAACCAAACGGAAGAAAAGAAATTGTCAAAATTAAGTCAGAGATTAATGAAATTGAAAACAAAAAAAATCATTCAAAAAATTAATGAAACAAAAAATTGGTTTTTGAAAAAGTAAATAAAATAGATAAACCCTTGGCCAGACTTACTAGAAGCAGAAAAGTAAAATCTCTAGTAACCTCAATCAGAAATGATAAAGGAGAAATAACAATAGGTGCCACAGAGACACAAGAGATTATCTCTAAATACTAGAAGAAACTCTATGCCCAGAAATTTGACAATGTAGAGGAAATGGATCAATATTTGGAATCACACCCTCTCTCTAGACTTAATCAAGATGAAATAAACCTTCTGAACAGACCAATTTCAAGCATCAAGATTAAAGAAATAATAAAAATTTTCCCAACAAAAAAATGCCCTGGTCCAGAAGGCTTCACACCAGAATTCTATCAAACCTTCAAAGAAGAGCTTATGCCCATACCACAGAATTTATTGCAAAAAATTGAAGATGAAATCTTTCGTAACACGTTCCATGAAGCAAACATCACCCTGATACCAAAACCAGGAAAAGACCCAACCAAAAAAGGAGAACTACAGACCAATTTCACTAATAAATATAGATGCAAAAATTCGCAACAAAATCCTAGAGAATAGATTACAGCTTATTATTTAAAAGGTCATACATCACAGGCCCAACTCCAAAACAGCAGCAGCACACGAGTGCACCCCAGTGGCCTGCCTTCCTTGACACCCTGGCTGCCCTCCCCCGGCTCACTGCCTCCCTTCTTTGGCCTTCACCTACACACCTCCGGATTGACCGCTAGGAATCCCACCCCTCCAGTGCCCTGCCTGCTATTGGTCACAATATCATAATCAATGAATAAAATGGGGGAAATGTGCAATAACTTTAAACACAGGTGTCAGATCTCTTCAGTCATGAGGGAGGAAGCCAAATTGTACTAATAAAATGTAGTGAAAATGTGGACATGAACTTCAACAGATGTCTGTCTGTCAAAGAGAAAAAAATCAGTGTAGGAAACTTAGTTCCTCAGCAGCAAAGCAGTCCCTTACGAGAAAATGTTACCTTACAATTAGGATTAAGAATTCTTCAAAGAATTCTTCAAGGAGAAATCAAAATTGTGCCACTGAAATCCCTCAAATTGTTGAAATAAGTATCAAAAAGGATAATGATTCTTGTGTTACAGGAACAAGAATTGCACGAAGAATTGCACGAAGAGTAACACTCTCGACACACTCACTGGGGTGGAAAGAAAAAACATTCTTGTTCTAAAAGGACCCAAAGTTCATTGGATACTGATAAAAAGTTTGATAGAACTCGAAGTGGACTTCAAAGGAGAGAGAGGCGCTATGGTGTAAGCTCCGTACACGACATGGACAGTGTTTCCAACAGAACTGTAGGAAGTCACTCTCTGAGACAGAGGTTGCAGGATACTGTGGACTTGTTTCTTCCCATGAGAACTTATAACAAGCAATCAAAACGTCTCTTCCAACAAAATAAAAATACATCTTTCTGAATTAATGCTTGAGAAATGCCCTTTTCCTGCTGGTTCAGATTTAGCCCCCAAATGGCATTTGATTAAACAGCATACAGCTCCTGTGAGCCCACATTCAACATTTTTTGATACTTTCAATCCATCTTTGGTATCTACAGAAGAGAAGGAAGATAGGCTCAGAGAGAAAAGACGGCTTAGTATTGAAGAAGGGGGTGATCCCCCTCCCAATGCACTAATACATACCTTTGACGCTACTGCACAGGTTAATGCATTATACAAACTGGGACCAAAGTTAGCTCCTGGAATGACTGAAGTAAGTGAGGACAGTTCTGCACCTCCACAAGCTAACTGTGACTCGGAAGAGGATACAACCACCCTGTGTTTGCAGTCACGGAGGCAGAAGCAGCATCAGGAATCTGGTGATAGCCATCCTCATGCTAGCAGACAGGGAGCTTAGAAAGTCCACATACAGAGTAACTATATGCACTGCCTCATGCCAGATTTGCTTCAGATTACAGGCAATCCCTGTTACTGGAAGTGATGGACAAGTACGAAGCAGAAGTCCTTCTCGAAAGGAAGCCTGAGGGCACACTTTTGCTCAGGGTCTCTGCGCAGGAGGCCTACCCTTCTCTGTGAGCTTCTGCTGCTACCACAGATCCCTGCATACCTGCATCAAACTGTGGAACCACAACTTTAGTTTTGATGCACATGATCCGTGTGTATTTCACTCCTCAACTATAACAGGACTTTTAGAACATTATAAAGATCCCAGTTCTTGTGTGTTTTTTTGAACCGCTGCTTATTATATCACTCAACAGGACTTTTCCATTTAGCCTGCAGTATATCCGTCCTGTAGTAATCTGCAGGTGCACTACATATGATGGAATTGATGGGCTCCCTTTACCATCAATGTTATAGGATTTTTTTGAAGAGTATCATTATAAACAAAAAGTTAGAGTTCGCTAGTTAGAAAGAGAACCAGGCAAGGCAAAGTAAATGCTCCTGTCCCTCGTGGGTATTAACAAAGTCTGATTTCATGTGCACCAGACAGTACATCTATAGAAGCACCCCTGCAGTGGGATCACACCTACGGTGCATCTTAGAAGGGTACAGATGAAACTTACTAAATGCAGAATACAAATGTCTTCATACATAACTAGGAAAGTGCCATGAGGCTATGTTAACCAGTTTGATGAAAATGTTTCAGATTGTATATGAAGCCAGCCCATTGTACCCCGTGATTGCACTATTTACACAGCTATGATTTAATTTTAAAAAAAAGAAGAAGAAGAAGAAGCAGCCCTGCAGTGCTAGGTTTTCATACAGTATGTTAGCTTAGTGCTAGTATCTGTCAGATGCAGCCTGCTGTTATTTATTCAGATAAACACAGTACCTATTGGACAACTAGAGGTTAGAGCTACAGGTGTTCAGCAAACTACAAAAACATTTTGCCAATTTAGCTAACAGTTTGGTTTTTAATGGTTGTAGTAACTGAGTGAGGCAACTCTGGGACATTTGCTATGAAGAATTCTATTTCTTACTGAAGAAGAAATTATTAATATTGGATAAGTATATCAACAGTGTGATTGATGTTTGAAATTACTTTTTTCTAAGAGTTTTTCTATAACCTTCCAAAAGTAGTGATGCTTGTAGATACTGCAAATCAAGTGTTGGAAGTCCAAAAATATTATAAAAGATTGCCTTCCTTTTCAGAAAAAAAATGCAATTTTCTCGCCATAAGGGCATAGTGCAGTTCACATAAGTGTTGATGTAGTTTATAGTCAGACTCCTTTTCACTTCTGCAAAAGGTACTGTTAAATCATGTTTTCTAAATAGTCAGTCTTAAAATCTCAGACTTATAAAGTTAGTAGAATTTTATTTAAAGGCCCTAGGTATTCATTTTTAATGAGTGCTTTAACTTAAAACAGATATTTGAATAGCCGCTACAATGTAGTGTCTTATATGCTTTTTTTAAGTTTACATACGCAGTCTGATAATTTCATGGATCCATAAAAGTTGGATCCTTTTCTGTGTCCATCATAAGTTTGTGAACCATGAAGAAAATGAGGCTAGAAGATGCCCAAAAAAGCCAGATAGTAGTAGCTACCATGGTTGCTAATGTTGAGACTATTATTAAACTGTAATTAATAATTTGGATGGCAGTATTTACCTCTCTGTTGTAAACTCTTATAGCTGAATTGCTTAAGTATAATTTATAGAATTTCAGTGCAGTTAATTCTTAATGGAAAACCTGAAACCTAAATTGCAGATTTGAAATGTACTGTACAGCCATTTTATTTGTAAATAACTTTAATTAGCACTTTTTGGTCACTTAGAATAGTATGTAATCTGACTTAAGTGAGCTCTTTTGGAAGTTATATCAAGTTCTAGTGTTTGCTTCTTAGTAATTGAACTGAATCTCCAGTTCTATCTTAGACATTTTTGCACTAAAGTAGCCAAATCTATTCTCGTGTCTTTTTGTTAATGTGCTCTGGACCACTGGTGAATGCCCCATAGTTTTCTTACCTGTTGCTAAAGAATGTTATTTTACATCCCTATGGCTATTGCCAAGATTACAAAAAAGAAAAACTATATTTGCATGCAACACTAACCCTTTGATTGCTAATGTATGTTTCTGCTTGCTATGCCTTGTTATGGCTGCTTTTTTGTGCTAATAAAGTATGTTTGGTGTTCTCCTTGAAAAAGAAAGTCACACATTACAATTAAGTAGGATTTATCCTAGGGATGCAAGGCTTGCTTAACATATGCAAATTTATAAACATAATTCCCCGTATCAACAGGAGCAAAACCAAAGACCATATGATCCTCTCAAAAAGTGCAGAAAAAGCATTTGATAAAATTCATCATCCTTTCCTAATTAGAATGCTGAAGAATATAGGCATTGACAGCCTATTCCTTAAACTGATTGAAGCCATCTGTGATGAACCCACAGCTAATATTATACTGAATGGAGTAAAACTGAAAGCTTTTCCACTCAGGACTGGAACAAGACAAGGGTGTCCTCCATCACCACCACTATTCAATATAGTGCTGGAATTTCTAGCCAATACAACCAGGCAAGAAAAGGAAATTAAAGGCATCCAAATGGGGGGCAGAGGAAGTGAAACTCTCCCTCTTTGCTGATGATATGATTTTATACATAGAGAACCCCAAAAACTCAACCATAAGACTCCTGGAAGTGATCAAAAAATACAGTAATGTCTCAGGATATAAAATCGATGTCCACAAATCTGTAGCCATTGTATGTGCCAAGATGAGAAGGAAATCAAGAACACAATACCCTTCCCCATAGTTCCAAAGAAAATGAAATACCTAGGAATATACCTCACAAAAGAGGCAAATGACTTTTATAAAGAAAACTCTGAAACCCTAAAAAAAGAAATAGCAGAAGATATTAACAAATGGAAAAACATATCATGCTCATGGCTGGGAAAAATCAACATTGTTAAAATGTCTATACTTCCCAAAGCAATCTACATAGTCAATGCTTTCCCTATTAAAATACTAACATCATATTTCCAAGATGTGGAAAAAATAATTCTTCATTTTGTATGGAACCCAAAAAAACCCAGGTAGCCAAGGCAATTCTTTTTTTTTTTTTTTTTTTTTCAGTTTTTGGCCAGGACTGGGTTTGAACCCACCATCTGCAGTATATGGGGCCAGCGCTGTACTCTTTTGAGCCACATGTGCCGCCCCCAAGGCATTCCTTAATAATAAAAACAAAGCTGGAGGCAGCAGCCTATCAGACTTTAGGCTATACTACAAGGCCATAGTTATCAAAACAGCATAGTATTGGCATAAAAATAGAGACATAGACATTTGGAACTGAATAGAAAACCAGGAGATGAAACAAACAGCTTACAGCCACCTAATTTTTAATAAAGCAAACAAAAACATACACTGAGGGAAAGACTCCCTATTCAACAAATGGTGCTGGGAGAACTAGATATCCACATGTAAAAGACAGAAATTGGACCTGCATCTTTCTCTACTCACAAAAATTGATTCAAGATGGATAAAAGACCTTAATCTAAGGCATGAAACAATTAACATCCTCAAAGAAAGTGTGGGGAAAACACTGGAAGCTATCAGCCTGGGAAAGACTTTATGAGAAAGACTGCTATGGCAAACACAACAACAACAAAAATAAACAAATGGGACTTAATGAAACTGAAAAGCTTCTGTACTGCTAAGGTGACAACAACCAAAGCAGACAGACAACAAGCACATTGGGAAAGGATATTTGCATATTTTGATTCAGACAAAAGCTTGATAACTAGGATCCACAGAGAACTCAAATTAATAAACATAAAAAGAGCCAACAATCTGTTAGATGACTGGGCAAGAGAGATGAATAGAACCTTCTCTAAAGAAGACAGACGAATGGCTAACAAACATGAAAAAATGCTCGTCATCCCTAATTATAAGAGAAATGCAAATCAAAACTATCTTGATATATCATCTAACTCCAGTGAGAATGGCCTTACTTGCAAAGTTTCAAATCTGCAAATGCTGGCATGGATTTGGAGAGATAGGAACACGTTCACGCTGCTGGTGGGACTATAAACTAATACAACCTTTTTGGAAGGCACTATGGAGAACCCTCAAAGAACTCAAGCTAGACTTCCCCTTTGATCCTGCAATCCCATTGCTAAGCATCTATGCAGAAGAAAAATATCCTTTTACCACAGGGACACTTGCACTAGACTGTTTATTGCAGCTCAATTTACAATCACGAAAATGTGGAAACAGACTAAATGCCCACCAACCCAGGAATGGATTAACAAGCTGTGGTGTATATATACCATGGAATACTATTCAGCCACTAAAAAAGATGGAGACTTTACATCCTTTGTATTAACCTGGATGGAAGTGGAACACATTATTCTTAGTAAAGCATCACAAGAATGGAGAAATAATAATCCTATATACTCAATTCTAGTATAAGGACAATTAAGGTCCTAGTACACAGTGGGGGATGAGGAGAGCTGAGAAAGGGAAGGAGGGGAGGGATGGGGGTAAAGGGGTGTGGTACACCTTTTAGGGGTGGGACACAAATATAAGAGGGTCCTTATCTAGCAAAAGCAATCAGTGTAACCTGGTTCTATGTACCCTCAATGAACCTGCAACAATTAAAAATAAATAAATAAATTACTATCAGAGAAATGATAATAAAATTGGAATCAAAACAAGGGAAAATTGATATTGCACAAAACACAGTAAGGGACACAGAAAATAAGTGTGAGAAATACATCTAAAGAAGATAGAAACAAAGATAGACTAAATTGCAGGAATGTCCAACCGGCACCCATAGGCCACATGCTGATTTTGTGAGGAATATTTTTGCTTATCTGTGATAATAGCTATCACAAAAAGTAAGCCTGGTCCTTTTTTTCTTTTAACTAATCAGAGTTTGTTTATATTTGTGTTATTTCATGTGTATCCCAAGACAATGCTTATTCTTCTAAGGTATAGCAGAGAAAAAAGAAGAAAAAGGCTGAATATTCCTGGTTTAAAAGAATCGAGAAAATTGCATTGATTGGAAATGAAGAGAAAGAAATTCATACAATTGGACTTCCTGAAAAGAAAAACAAAGTGTTTATAAATTTGTAAAACTAGAATACACCAAGAGCTTCCATTCAGAAAACATAAATCTATACAAGATGAATATAGATCATGGAAAATTATTTAAAAATAGTCAATAATGAAGTATACTGTAGTAAAGTTTATTGAATTTTCAAGTTCTTGGCAGTTTGTCAAAATTACCAAGTCATATAAAAGAGAAGAAATGCCAGGTTGGCCTCAGATTTCTCCATGATAACTTTTAAAGCCAAATATAATAGAATTATTTTTCTATGATGTAAGATAAGAGTAAACCAAAGAGTCCATATCAAGACAAGATGCCTTTCAAATATAACTGCTACAAAAAGTTTTAAGTATGTAAGAATTCAGATTATAATATCTTATGAAATGGTCTTTAGGAAATTACCGGAAGACAAGCGTCAGCTCACCAAATGATGACTGGTAAATTAGAGTGAAAGGGCTACTGGTAAGCAATGAGTACATTTTCCAGTAAAAGTAAAACTACAATAAAAATAGAAATTAAGGTAACAAGATGGATTGGAAATGCTATATTCCCCGAAATGTAGAAATGATGCAAAAAATTAGTTGAAAAATAAAGGGAAATGAGTCAGAGAGGAAGAATAAGTTGGTGCATGCCAAAACCAAAGGCTATTTTTTGAAATAGCGAAGTATATAGAATATTAGTATAAGCATCTTAAAAGATGACATTAAGTAAGATAATCACCACAACTAAAACTGTGGAGAAAATAAATTATATGATGAAGGAAGAGAAAAGATTTTAAGGTTTTATTGATTATGGTAAAAAAAAAAAAAGTTAATATTATTATCTCCAGCTACTACAAGAAAGTCTGTGCCCAGAAATTTGACAATGTGGAGAAAATGGACCAATACCTGGAATCCCACCCTGTCCCCAAACTTAACCAAAAGAAAATACAACTCTTGAATAGACAAATATCAAGCACTGAGATCAAAGAAACAATAAGAAATCTTCCAATTCAGCCCTACTATGAAGCTAATCCATAGCTTTCATATGAAGGCTAAAACCCAGGTATAGCATAAGAAATGGGAAAGGGGGCAAGGGAGGGGAGGGGAGAAGGAAGGATGGGTGGAGGGAGAGTGATTGGTGGGATCACACTTACGGTGCATCTTAGAAGGGTACAAGTGAAGGTTGCTAAATGTGGAATATAAATGTCTTCATATAGTAATTAAAAGGCCATGAAGGTATGTTAAATAGTTCAATGAAAATATTTCAGATTGTATATGAAGTCAGCACATTGTGCCCTATGATTGCACCAATGTACACAATTATGATTTAATAAAAAGAAAAAGAAAAAAAAATCTTCCAACACAAAAAAACCCTGGACCAGACAGCTTCACACCAGAATTCTATCAAACCTTCAAAGAAGAGATTGTACCCATACTGCAGAAACTATTCCAAAACATTAAGAAGGAAAGAACCTTCCCCAATACATTCTATGAAACAAATACCACCCTGATACCAAACCATGAAAGGATCGAACTAAAAAGGAGAACTGCAGACCAATTTTACTGATGAATATAGAGTCAAAAGTACTCAATAAAAGGTGGCGCCTGTGGCTCAAAGGAGTAGGGTGTCAGCCCCATATGCCGGGGGTGGGGGGTTCAAATCCAGCCCTGGCCAAATACCACACACACACAAAAAAAATACTCAATAAAATCTTAGCCTATATGTTACAGCTACACATTAAAAAAAAATTATACATCACGAGGAGGTGCCTGTGGCCCAGTGAGTAAGGTGCCAGCCCCTTATGGAGGGTGGCGGGTTCAAACCTGGCCCCAGCCAAACAGCAAAAAAAAGAAAAAATTATATATCACGATCAAGTAGGTTTTACCTCAGGGATGCAAGCCTGGTTTAACAAACGCAAATCTATGAATGCAATTCAGTATGTCAACAGAAGCAAAAACAAAAACTATACGATCTTCTCAATAGATGCAGAAAAAGCATTTGCTAAAATTCAGCAAATTTTCTAGCAAGAACACTTAAGAATACAGGCTAGACAGCACATTTTTAAACCTGATCAAAGCCATCTATGACAAACCCACAGCTAATATCACACTGAATGAAGTAAAACTGAAAGCTTTTCCACTTAGAACTGGATCCAGACATGGTTGTCCTCTTCCACCACTACTATTTAACAGAGGGCTGTAAGTTGTAACCAATGTAACCAGACAAAAGAAGGCTATAAAGGGCATCCAAGTGGGGGCAGAGCAGGTCAAACTCTCACTCTTGGCCACTGATATAATCTTGTAATTAGAGAACCCCACAGATTCTATCACAAGACTCCTGAATATAATAATAAAGTACAATAACATTTCAGGGTATAAAATCAATGTACACAAATTAGTAGCCTTTGTATATGCCAACAACATCCAAGTTGAAAAGCTAATCAAAGACATAATTCCTTTCACATTAGCTTCAAAGAAATGAAATATCTAGAAGAGAGAATTATGAAACCCTAGAAAAATAAATAGCAGAAGACATTAACAAATGGAAAAGCATACCATGCTCCTGGCTGGGAAGAATCAACATTGTTAAAATGTCCATACTTCCCAAAGCAATCTACAGATTGGATGCAATCCCAATTAATATACCAACATCATACTTTGAAGAACTTGAAAAAATTGTTCTTCATTTTATATGGAGTAAGAAAAAAACCTGGATAGCCAAGGCAATTTTTAGTAATAAAAACAAAGCCAGAGGCATCACTCTACCAAACCTTAGCCTACATGGCAACTCCACAGTGATCAAAACAACATGATATTGGCACAAAAATAGACACATAGACATTTGGAACTAAATAGAAAATGAAGAGATTAAACTCGTCTTTCATAGCCATCTAATATTTGACAAACCAAACAAAAGCATACCCTGGAGAAAAGAATCCCTATTCAATAAATGGTGCTGAGAGAACTGGATAATCACACATAAAATACTGAAACTGGACCTGTACCTTTCACTACTTATAAAAATTAACTCAAGATCGATAAAAGATTTAAATCTAAAGCATAAAACAAAGAAAATTCTAGAAAGTGTGGGAAAAACTCTTGAGTATATCAACCTAGGGAAAGAGTTTATGAAGAAATCTTCAGCTGCTATTATAACAACACAAAAATAAATAAATGGAACTTAATTAAACTGAAATGCTTCTGCACTGCCAAGGACACAGCAATCAAAGCAAATAGACAACCTTTAGAATGGGAAAAGATATTTTCATGTTAGTAATCTGACAAAGGTTTGATTGAGTAACATCTATAGAGAACTCATATTAATCAACAAAAAAAAAGAGCAAACAATCCTATCTATCACTGGGCAAGAGACATGAAGAGAACTTTCTCTGAGGAAGACAGATAAATGGCTAACAAATATATGAAAAATTGCTCATCATCCCTAATCAACAGAGAATTCAAATCAAAACCACCCTGAGATACCACATAACCCCAGTAAGATAACCCCAAATCACAAAGTCCCAAAGGTACAGATGCTGGTGTGGATGTGGAGAAGGGGGAACACTTTTATACTGTTGGTGGGACTGAAAACTAATACAGCCTCTTTGGAAAAAAGTATGAAGAATCCTTAAAGAACTTAAATTAGACACCCCCCCCATTTGACCCCTCAGTCCCACTACTGGGCATCTACCCAGAAGAAAATAAAATCATTTTATCACAAGAACATTTGCACTAGATCGTTTATCGCAGCTCAATTTACAATCGGCAAGATGTGGAAACCACCTGAATGCCCATCAACTCAGGAATGGATTAACAAATTGTGGTGTATGTATACCATAGAATACTATTCAGCCATAAAAGGATGGTGACCTTACACCTTTTGTATTTACATGGATGGAGTTGAAACACATCCACCTCTAGTAAAGTATCAAAAGAATGGAAAAGCAAATATCCAATGTACTCAATAATAATATGAAGCCAGTAGATGATTAATTCATGCCTACAAAGGAGATAAACTCACTTCAATTCAAGTTGGGGAAAGGGAGAATGAGGGCAGGGAGAGAGGGGACAGGGGAAGATTTGGGGTGCTCCCACTTAATGGCTACAATGTAGGGGTGTATGGCACATCTTTTGGATGTGGGACACAACCATAAGAGGGACTCTACCTAACAAATTCAAAAATTGTGATCTGATTGATTGTAACCTCACATTAACCTGAAATTAAAAAAAAAATTGTCATCTCCAGCCATTGGACACTAAACATACACCTGCCTTCACATGACCATCAGAATATCCCACACATTTCCAAACTCCCACACACCTCAGAAGAACCACCACTGAACTCTGAGCTCAGATTAGAATGTAAGAAAACACACCAGGTTTTCTAGCACCATGGTGTGAAATAGCCACCCAGTGACCAAGATTCCTGGCACAAAGTCCTTAAAAAGGAAAAAAAAAAGTAGCAAATGGCAATTAATAGGAAGCATGAGACATGAAGGGCATATTCAGACAACAGGAGACCTCAGGAGAAATAACTCAACCTACCTAAGGCTGTACTTATAAAGTCCTTAGAGGATAAAGGAGATGATTTTTGAAAATGTGATCGAATTTTAAAAGAACTATGATTATTGCCACTGTTGAAAAGAACACGTAGAAATTGAATAAATGATTCCTGAGGTTTTAACAAAACTCCATCCTCTTCCATCCAGAAGGGAGATTAAGTCTGTAAGAACCGTGAAGAATTAGAAAATTTAGTGAGGACACTGCTACCACTCAAACTCTAGCCTTACAAAGGTAAATGTAACCTAACTGTATGTACCTTCCTATCCATCTGAAATTAAAAAAACTAAATGTAAAAGAAAAGTAAATTTAATGAAGCTCTTTCCTCCACTTCCCACCAAAGTTTGAGACAGGACAGGACTTGGGAGAGGGAAAGAGGGCATTCAGCATTCTGAGGGTTATCAGGAATGAGATTTTCTGCTGAGAACAATGGCCATTGACTAAAAAGAAGAGAAAGGTATATACAAGGAATGTGTGCAGGAGGACCCAAGGAAAAGAAATAGAGGAAATGTATAAAATGATAGGTCCTCTCACTGGTCTGTTGTGGATAAAACTGACTTTTTTTAAAGAAGGAATTTAATATTTCAAGCGTTAATCGCTGTCAACCCTTCACTCTTCACTTCACCCACGATGCAGCAGAGTCCAGATGAACTAATTCCTGGGAGCAGAGCCATCACTCAGACAGACCCAATGCACTCCATTTCTGCTTTTCTTGGACCCAACCCAGGGTCCTGTGACTTGAAGCAGCCAAAAAGCAGTGGAGGAAAACACAGGTGCCCTTTCCAAGAAATACTCCTTTCGCATATCAAACAATTTTAGAGGCTTGTTGTATTTTTGTTTCCTGAAAACCTTTCTAGTAAGTTGGCTTACTCTTTGAAGCAATATGTTAACATTTTTATATTCATGAAGTACACCACAGTACCAATCATAAAAACACCTGTGATAACCCCATGAATCGTGGGGCTCACAGAGCATTAATTTCACAAAGACCCATTCCCTACCCAACTCTGCAATCTCAAAGTAGCATTCCCCAATGCATGCCCCTCAAAACATCAGTCCCATTATAAACAGTTAAATACTGTTCAGTGAGTTGTGTCACCATGGATGAATTGCTGTGATGGGGCCCTCCACTCATCAAGGTCTTTTTCTCTTCAGTTAGTTACTCCAGGGCACTCCCGCTCTCCCTTACACACTATCAGTTTTCCAGTTTTATTGGACTATTCTCACGAGCATTCCGCATTAAAACATGAACAAAGGAATTTGGGAAAGAATCTTCCCAAATTTCCTTATGCCTACTGCCCATTTCTTCTCCTTTACAGCAAAACTCCTGAGAGATTTTCTGTCCCCAATTTTCCTCCTTCAAGTCCATCTCATGTCCGTCCACTGACAGTGACAACATGACTGTCACTCTCACTACGGGATAGAAGTTGCTCTCTGAGAAGGCCCCAGTGATGTGTGCACATGGCTAAGTGCAGTGGTCCAGGACCTGTCCTCGCCCTGTGTTCCCTGTGTGCCCCACACTTGTGCACTCCCCCTTCCCAGAGCCACCTCCTTGGCATGGCCTCCACAGCTCCGTCCTCGGTAGGTTCTCAGGCTCCTCCTCTCCCAGCCTCTGTGGAGGGGCTTCGGACATGGCCATGGCTTTCTTTGTCTCTCTATCTCTAGTAATACTACCCAGTCTCAGAGTTCTAAATCCCATCAAAATGGTGATGACTCTTAAATCAACAGGTTCAGCTGGATCTCTCCAGCCTCCTACAGAAATATGCCGACATAGCATTTCCTTGGGTTTTTCAAGAGGCAATTAGACCTGCCCCAAACTGGATTTCTATTCTTGTCCTACAAACCTTCTCCGCTCACAGTTGTTCCTACCACACTCAGTTCCAGCAGTCCCATTACTTGGACCAAACCGAGGGAGTCTTCCTCGCTGCCTCTCTGTCACACCCCTCTTTGGTAATTCTATTGCTCCTACTTTCCTGATGCAACCAGAATCCAACCACTTTTCACAACCTTCCCTGCCACCACTCTGACAGAAGCCACTCTCACTTCTCACCTAGGTTATGACACCAACCTTCTAAATGTTTTCTCTGCTCGCACACTTACCCCTGCACACTCTTTGCCACATAACAGGAGCCTGAGCAAGCCTTTTACAATATGAGGCAGATGATGACATTCCTGCGTAAGATCCTCCAGCACAGCCTCTTCTGTCACTCAGGTCCCGGGGAGCCACACGATCTGTGGTCAGCTCTTTGAGCTCATCTCCTATCCTCTCACTCTAGTTCAGTGTGCTCTGTGACCTTTCACACGCACCAGGCCTCTCCTACCATAGGGCCTTTGCACTGGCTGTTCCTCTAGCCTAAAACACACTTTCCCCTGTGCCTCTGTGTGCCTCCAAGTCTTTGCTGGAAGACTTCCCGGCAGGGTAGCAAGGCTCCCGGCCCCACTCCTCCTACGCCTCCCCACCCACATGGGGAGGGACTCTCCTGCCTCCTGGTAGCCAATGCATCGTTCTTCTTTATTGTATTTGTGGGCTCTGCTTCCCTGGACTATTAATGCTGCAAAGGCAAGGATCTCCACCTGTTCTCTTCACCGATTCACCCCAAGCCCAGAAACTGACAAATAGTAGGTAAATGTCATTGAATAAATCCATAAATTAATGAACACATAGTTCACTCTGTAAGCAGCAGAAAGGCACTAAAAAATTTTAACAAGGGCAGTGTACAGTCTAAAGTGTACTTAAAGATTTTCTCCTCAAGTGTCTTGAGTTCTTGAAAGATGTTAGACTGCCTCTATCATGAAAGGTACACTAAGTCCTCAGGAAGGGGAGAGTTTTTGAAAGTGAACATAAAAGAAGGCTATACAACGAGAGGTCTAAAGATTTAAGTGTTTCCAAGAACTACAATATTTCTTCACCTTTCTCAAAGAAGTGAGGCAAGATTTCTGAGGAGTTGTATTGTACTATCCCACAAATAGATCAAGAGAAGTAATTCCATGCATCATACTTGGGTATTGCACTACCTCCAACTTCTAGGCACAAATGTTTCTCATACACAATAATGTGTCTTCCAGGAGTGAAAAAGGCACACCTCCATCTATCTCACTCACAATCTCCCTGCCAACTCTCTTGCAATGTCTACCAATGCATTGTCTTCCAATGGGAAGCCAATTGGTCAGGCCATCTGGTCACCCACTGACACATTTGCAGGACATACTTTGTGCTTCCCAACTTGACTTTCTGGGAAGAGCCTGTGTCAGGGTGCGCAGAGGAAACCCCTATCTTCCTCCTGTGAGCAGGAGCAGAGAAAACTCCATCCCGCTCACATAAACATGCTCTCTTCCAAGGGTAGAGACAGAATAAAACTGTCAAAATGAGACTTTTCTTTTTTGAGATCCACCTTTAAAATGTTGTTCTCCCAGCATCTCTCACTCCTGGTGCTGAGTCGTGTGAAACGCGTGTGCACAGCGTCCAGGGACAGCAGCCGTTTTCTCAGTTGCTGCTCCCAGGTTCTCACCTCCAAGCAAAATGCACAGAAAATCACTGGCTGAAAATGTTCAAAGCCAAAAATATCATCGCGTTGAAAAGGAAGAATAGCTTTCATTTTACAAAGAAGAAGGTTAACAGGCTTACCAACAATCTGCTAATGAGGCAGTCCCTGGGTGACAATGACACCTTGGTCTCTTTCTTCCTATCCCTTTGTTCTCTGTCCCACAGGATGATACCCGAGAGAAGCTCAAGCAGGCAGCTTTTAGCGCTTTTTCTTCCTATAACACCATCTTCATCAAAGATCTATGGCAGGTTACTATGTATGAGTCATAGCGGGGTGAGGCAGCAAGTCACCTGTCCTGGCAAATGTGGCCCCAATCACCCACAGAGGCAGCCCCACCTTCTGCATGGTGGCACCTACTCCACCCAGTCAGGGGCGGGATGTGCCATCACCTGCAGCGTCCCACGGAAGGAGCATCTATCCCCGATCTCAGAACACTCAGCCTGTCCCGTTAGGAACCTCCGGTTCAGCCACTTACTTCCCAGGTGCTTTTAAGAGAGCTCAGAAAAGTGATACCAATACTCAGAGCCAGCAAGTGAGGACTGCAAACGACCTGCATTACCCAAAGCCAGGCGTGGCAGCAGGGTGCTCACGGGCACAGCATCCGTCAGGCAGCCCACAGCAGTGTGGCTAATGCCCTTGGATGTGCTTTGTCGTCCTCCCCGCCCCGACTCACCCAGGTGTCCAAGTTCACCCTCACATTCCCTGAGCCCCAGTCAGACCACAGCCTTCTCCTCTCCACTTGGCCGACACCCGCTGCCTGGCCCAGCCTCCCCAGCACCTGCTCTAATGTTACTGTGGCTTCTCCTCCAACTCTTCTTATCAGCTGACCTTGTCTTTCACGTAGGTGTCACTAGTCAATCACACGATTTAACTGCTGTATAGTCTCACATCACATCATGGGTACCTAAGCCAACACCAAGGCCTCTGTGGAATTCCTCGCCACTCTGCACAGCACGCCTGTGGCTCAGCAGGCTAAGGTGCCAGACACATACACCTGAGCTGGCGGGTTGCAATCCAGCCCGGGCCACCAAACAACAATGACGGCTGCAACCAAAAAATGGCCGGGCGTTGTGGCAGGTGCCTGTAGTCCCAGCTACTTGGGAGGCAGAGGCAAAAGACTCCTCCAGAAATTGGAGGTTGCTATGAGCTGTGATGCCACGGTACTCTACCCAGGGTGACAGCTGGAGGCTCTGTCTCCAAAAAAAAAAAAAAAAGATTTGCACGGCAGAAGGAACGACTCAATTTCCCCAGTTTATATGGGGGGACCCTTTTGCAGACATGCACAAGCCCTTGTGTGTATTTTCCTCAAATTTATTCCAAAGGTACTTAGACTAGAGATGCCTGAGGTCAAATTTAAAACTCCCCTTGATCACATTATCTCAGTCATTGGATTTCTTCATCTTCTACCTAAATAGTTCAAGGATGAACCTAAAGAAATTCCAAAGGGGGATGGACTTAGCAGGGTACTGGTGAAACTTGTTAAATGTAGAGTATGTACAATGTCTTTATACAGTGATCAAGAAAATGCCATGAAGGCTATCTCTAACAGTACGATGAAAACATTTCTGATTGTATATGAAGCACATTCTGCCCTATGATTGCACCAATGTACACAATTATGATTTAATAAAATTATTTAAAAAAAAGAAAGAAAGAAATGACCTTTGTAATGAGCACAGTTAAAACAAAAACAAAGTATTTCTCCCACTCATTTTTCTGAACGCAAAGCCCTTCTCACCGCAGGTGGACCCTGACGGGCGTGTGGACACTCACAGGTCACTGGTGTGGCAGGGGTAGGGAATCCCTTGTGTCTGCGCTGCGGGCTCCGGAGCTTCCTGCCCAGTCTGCACCGAAATGATGGCTCTTTCGATCATGTCTTGCAGTGGGACAAAGATGTAGTTATATTTGAACCCACTGGCTGGTAGACTCTGAGGATGGAACTTCCAAGAAGGGTTTTTCACCACGTCTGTTCTCATGCTGTACAAGACACTGGTCCGAATTGTGTATGTGACATGGGGTGGCAGTTTGAGGGTCTCTGATCTGAAGTTCTTTCCTAATAAGGAACTGTTAAATATGACACCTAATGGCAGAAAGAAAAGAAAAAGAAAAGGAAGCATCGTCACAACTTCAGGAGTGGCTCACACCGGGTCTGCACTGAGTCGGATGGGGAACCAGTGGGACCACAGGCAGGCACCGCCCTCCGCTCCTCCCACGTGAGCCCAGAGGGGGCAAATCCAGCCGCACAGTCTGTGCTGAGCTTGAACAAAAGACCTCCTAGTTCCTGGCCCAGTGTTGTTCGCTATTTAATAAAATCATGTGATAGTGTCATCAACACAAAAAATTATTTGTTTGGTATTTTTTGCAGGACTTTAAAAATTACATGAGGCTGTTCAAATCATCCAGCATTTCTTCTCTTGTGTTGCAGATAGAACTCAATGGGCAAAGCCCATCTCTTTGGTGTTATTTGTCATTCATAAGTTAAGTATATAGATTCTGTTTTCTGCCACACAGGTTCTTTGAATTTCGTGCATAAGGTCTACTATGGGCTGAATTGTCCCCTCCACCCTCTGACAAATTTATATGTGGACATTCTCAGCCCTCACATCTGAGAGTGTGACCACAAGTGGAGACAGCATCTTTAAAGCAGTGATCAAGTTAAAACCAGTTCTTTAGGGTGGGCTCTCATTCAATACAACGGTGTCCCTATAAAAAGGGGAAATTTGGATGCAGAGAGATAGAGGATGATGATGTGAAAACACACAGGGAGAAGGTGGCCAATGAGAGCCTTGGAGAAGAACTTTCCCTCGCGCTGTCCAGGAAAGACCATGGGTGTCTTGACCTTGAATTTCTAGCCTCCAGAACTGTGAGACAATAAATTTCGATTATTTATGCCTGTAATACTTTGTTACAGCAGTCTCAGCCAGCCAACACAAAACCTTAATAACAAGTAATTAAATGTTTACTCGAAAAGAATCTTAAGAGTGCACATCACGTTTATCTTGAATAGGTGAAGAATTCATAAGGGAGTTGAATTGACTAGTGTCTTTTCTCCTCGCTCAACCAGGATATCAAGATCCTATGATAAAAATAAAGGTGACAGAGGAAATGAGAATGTAACTTTCATCAGGAAAAATACAATTTATCATATGAGATTTAACCATGACATGATATCATGGAGGAGAGAAGCCAGCCATCCACAGTGAATAGTGCTGGTCTCGGCATGACAAAAATGCCATTAGTCATTATGGCACAATGAACATCTTTTCATTAGCTCAATACAAGTCTTTCCACTTTATTTTATGTTTTATCTGTGTGGACTTCTTTGTTTTCTGAGCCATCATAAGGTATGTTTCAGGAGACATATGCAAACGGACAACATATTTGAGCTGCCCCTTTGTAAACACATTTTTTAATTGAGTACTTACTGGCCAAGAAGTTGTTCTGCTGCATGAGTTCCTGAGCTTTCATCTCCAGGGCGTCGACAGACTCCATAGCCTGGAAGCGGTTCAACACCACACAGGAAGAGAGATTGACCAGCATGCTGCCCAAGAGGTGGAAGCGCCCAGCCCCTGGGTGGTTAAAGATCTGATCCAGCATCCCGCCTAAGGAAAGCAGAGTAGGACGGGTCACTCTGTCCTCACACCAGTGCTTCCTGCTCAAAGAGCAGAGATGGCGCCAATGAATTTGGGTATGAGCACAACCTCCTTCACAAAAATATTGCCCCAGAATCAAAGTTTGTTCACATGAAACATTTGCCACTTACTCGCTGAGTATAAACTCTCTCATTTTATAGCCCTTCTCTGTGGCACTGATACTTACATGCAAACGAAAAGAAAACAGTTATAGCACAAAGGATGACATTGCAGACCAAAGGGACGTCAGACAGTAGGAGGAGGTGGCACCATAAACAGAAGAAGGAAAAACCTCTACAAGTGGGAGGGAAGGTTCTTTCACAAAGCTCAGGAGAGTTTCTGGGGATAAAAATGTTTATGTTCCAACCTGGAGTCAAGTAATCCTAAAAGAAAAAAAAATGCCTTCCCTGAAGCAGCAAGCATTTTGGGAAAGTCATTTCATAACATTAATTTTGCAAAACCAATTATCAAGAAGTATTGACATTAGGGCAACCAAATCCTTGCTCAGCCTCTGTCCCAGATCTGTGCATCTGAAATGAAAGTATAGCAGCAACTTCAGATCAGAGGGGGCAACATCTGGACTGTGAATGCTGCCCGTAAACATGTTTCCAGGGCACAAAACCAAGGATGCCTCAATATTTTCATTCTCAGGTCTCAAAGGAGCTGGGAAAAATAAGTGATGGGGAGTAAGGCAGGATGAGAAGAATCCCCAGAACCCAAACAGGGAAAATGACATGCGATCCCTGAGTCCATGGGGCAGAGTGATGGGAATGGGCTGCTCAGGAGCTCCAGCAGGAGGTGCTATGGATGCCAGGAGTAGGCCACCCATCACTATAGGTGGGATGAGTGTGCCTCCCCTTTCCATGGTGCATGAGGAAACGATTCTGCGTGGACATAACCTGTAAGAAAGTTGCTCATCTAGTCAGTGTGATGTTCACAGCAGAGAAAGCTCCACCTGCCCTAAGCTCCAGGTCTTATAAAGATACAGAGTCTTTCTTTTTTTTTTTTGCCTTATTAATCAAGACCTTATAAAGAAAATAAAAGAATTGAGGAGAATTGAACATACCTGGAAACATACCGACGTGTTTTTAGACACCCACAAGGTGCACCCTATCACACAGCAAACTGAAACTATGCAGACAGAATCACAGGTTCGGAAAACCGTCAGTCACCATTCATCACTTTCTTGGCTACAGGAGCTGTTCATCTAGTCTCACCTAGTGGGGGGAACTCAGCTTCTGACTTGTCATCCTCTCATAAGGGAACTAGGTTGCAACTAGCTCCTACCCAATCCCAAATCTATCAGACTGAATGTAACTGACCACCGGAAAATACCAAGTCAGAAGAAGTGCAGGCATGATTGGAATCTTCCAAGACATGGCTTGGTATATACATGAAACTTAATCTTTTTTAGCACTTTTTAGTTTTATAGGAGAACATTATATAATTTGGGGCAAGTGTTGACTGGCTAACATTCTAGTGCTACATGTATTATTTTGCTCTTAAGCACACGGGTGCATTCTTTACAATCCACGCCAGACTTCCAAAATGAGCACTCACTGACGCTCAGAATCATCCCAGGGAATGGAAGTTCCCCAGGTGAGTCTTCAGTGTCAACCCTTGACTTTGTCTTCTCATTCATGGTTGGGGGCAGCTTCTGCCTTCACCTTGTCACCTGCCTTCCATTGTACGGTGACAACAAGAGTCTGTCCCTGCCTGCCCTCTGCATGCAGACCCTGCTCCCACTGGCTCTCCTGCATCTCACTGACTTCCTGAATGCTCCAGATGCCGCAGTGACAGTCAGCTTTTCTCTGAGCCCACTGCCATCCTCCATCCCAGCCAGCAGTGAACCTGCCCTGGGTATTTGTCCCAAGATGTGGCAAAATTGGTCTCCACTAAGAGCTGCCTCCATCTCTCGCACTCACCTTCCTTCTCAGCTTAGCTCCTCCCTGTTCCAAGATGCTCTTGACATTCTAGGCTTCTGGGTTGAGACTGGGTTTTGCTTGCTTGGCAGCCTTGCAAAGACAGTTTGGGGCTAGGCAACGGGGCCAAGCCTGAACAAGAAATTGCATCAAGATCCAGCGCCACTGTCCCAAGATTTGTGGGAAATTCATTTAACATATCTTGGCCTCAACTTCCTCCCTGGTAAGAAAGAATCATTTCCATCCACCAACTCCAGGGCACTGGAAGCATACAGGATTCCAAACTTCAGGCAGTGCCAGGTTGTTCTGCCACTCCATGCTTCTGGACCTGCGTTGTTTCTCAATGAAGGTCATGGTTTGTTATTGTTAACAACTGTTAACAAGTTCCATTAATTCCCAGATCTCAGGCTAAGATGCAAGTATGAGAATTTCAGAAGGATGGATTTCAGGTAATTTTAAACTTTTGCTAAGTATCTACAATAATAGTGAGGTGGCATGATCATGTGCCAGGCACAATTCTGGGCATGTTTACGTATTGTCTCATTTAATTCTTATGTTTGGAAGAAAATGCTCGTGGCACACTCATTTTACCCTGTAGGAATGAAGGCACTAAAGGATGAGAAACCAGTGAGCTTCAAAATCATGATTCAAACAGATGCTGTCTAGCTTTGGACTTCAGTCTCTTACAAATGCAGTAGGCTGCAGTTATACTGGGTGGGACTACAGGAAACAGGTGTTCAATGTATGTCAAAAATACTCAAACACTGGGAGTGTTTAACCAATGCAGTTTGAGAAGAATGGAGTGGCAGTCCCAGCACTGCCTGAAGTTTGAAATCCTATATGTCTTCCCTGCCCTGGAGTTAGTGAATGGAAATGATTCTTTCCTACCGGGAGGAGTTGAGGCCAAGACAAGTTAAGTGAATTTCCCGCACATCTTTGGACAATGGAGCTGGATCTTAATGTATTTTCTCATTCAGGCCTGGCCCCCGCTGCACAGCCTCAAGCTGCCTTTTGAGCAAAGGCAGGATGCCAACATTAATGCAAAGAATTGGGTTCCTGGTTCCACCAAATATTGAAAGAGCCAGTCTCTAAGCCTCAGTTTAATCATTTGCATTTCAGAAGGAATAAGAATCTTATTACTGTTACCTGGGAAACAGATCAATGGGGAAAAAAGGATATGAAACTAGTAAACCTTTAAACAGAAGACCAATTAACCATTGCCATTAGAAAGAACACACTCATTCTCATAGAAACATACCATTTTCTCTATTTCCTTCTCTGAGATTATACCGTGTCTCTGACACAGCCCTTGGCTGGTGACTCCAGCATGCGCTGTGCAAGGGGAACTTCTCAAGTGTTTCAACCCGGGGAGGAAGGGTGAGGTGGGGTGTGCAAGGAGAAGACAGTGACCCTAGATGAGATTTATAAGGTGAAAATTCTGTGAAATTACTGATTGTTTGAAAAATTTATATTTTATTTGACTACTCCTCAGTTGTGCTAGTATGAAATTAAGTCTCATTTTGCTAGTACACTGCCTAGCACCTGCTAGAAATGTTGAATGTGTCAGAATCTAGACATGTCACTTCTGCTGTGAAATGCTACTGTGAGGGTAGTCTTTATGGTTTGCAGTGGTTGTGACGGCAACTCCCGTAAGGATGCTGTTGTTGTCTAATCATAGTCGGCACAAGGCTAGGCTTGGATATTCTTGTGTGCACTGAAGCCCCTGGGAACCACCACCAAAAAGTAAGACCCATGAAAGACATGTAGTGGGGCAACTCAGCTTGGGGGTGTAGGAGTGTCAGAGTCTCCCTGCTGTAGCTGCCACTAGGACACAAGACCTGGGGCCACAGAGCCCACATGACCTGTCTTTGCCCCCCACCCCCGTAGCTCTACTATTTTTTTTTTATGAGACAGAGCCTCAAGCTGTCAACCTGGATAGAGTGCTGTGGCATCACAGGTCACAGGAACCTCTAATTCCTGGGCTCAAGAGAGTCTCTTGCCTCCGCCTCCCAAGTAGCTGGGACTACAGGTGCCCGCCACAGCACCCGGCCATTCTTTGGTTGTAGCCATCATTGTTGTTTGGCGGGCCCAGGCTGGATTCGAAACCCACCAGCTCAGGTGTACGTGGCTGGTGCCTTAGCCCGTTGAGCCACAGGCGCCAAGCCCCGTAGCACTACTATTAATCCCATGGCTTACTTTGGAAAGTTATTTAATCTGTCAAAGTTTCAGTTTCCTCATCTGTAGCATATAAAAAGCAAAATTACCCACAGAGCTATTAAAATTAAATAAAGTGTGTATATCTATAAATATATCTACACATACACACACACATCTGCATTATAACTGAATGCTATAATATATATATGCTATATAATATATACATATACATATGTGATATATATGTGACATATATATATATATCTGCTATAACTTGATACTAAAATTAAATAAAGTTTACACACACACACACACACATATATATCTGCATTATAACCTGATGCTACACTAAGGGCTTACTGCATGCTCTTATCATCTTTATAACTGCTAAAGGAAAGAGTTCCTACTCATTATCTTTATTTAATTCCTTTGCATGAAACTAATCAGAGCAACTAGAAAATAAAAGATCAAAAAGTGTACTGTGCACTGTGGGGGAATTTTTTCTTTCTTTTTTTTGTGGTGAATTGGAGATTGTTAAATTTCACAGTCTGGGGCAAACTGGGGGCATTTTCATATTGTTTTTATATTGCTGACATTTGTCACTTAGAATGTGTTGCCCCATAAGCTTGCCTCGTAAGCATGGTTAGAGGATTTAACTGTGCAATTCCAGATGTGAAATGCAATGAAGAGTGAGTTGGCCTAAGTACAGTGTGGTTTTCATTGTCTTCCAGGGTCAAAACCAAAGCTGCTCAGAAGAATGCCTCAGGAATGCCTCTGAATCATTTACATCATTGGGACACACACAGAGAGTCAGGCTGCTTGACTAGTGTTCCCAGGGAATAAGTTTATAAACCTGCATAGCACATTACTGTACTGAATACTGTAGGTAGATGTGACATGATGGGAGGTATTTGTGTATCTATACCTAACCTTAGAAAAGGTACAGTGAAAATATGTCTGAAAATTAAAAAATGCTACAAGTATACAGAGCGCTTCCCAGGAATGAAGCTTTCAGGACTGGGAGTTGGTCTAGAGTTGTCAGTGAGTGAGTGGTGAGTGAAGGTGAAGGCCAAAGACATCACTGGGCACTGCTGTGGACTTTATAAACCCTGCACATCTAGGCCACCCTAAATTTACATAAACAAATGATTGCTTCTCAATAAATTAACCTTGCTTATTGCGACTTTTTAAATTTATAAAATTTTAATCTCTTTTAATTTTTTGACTCTTTTTTTAATAATAATACAGCTTAAAATAAAAACATACTGTATTGCTGTACAAAAATACCCATATTTTCTTCCTTTATATCATCATTCTGTAAATTTTTTAATCTTAAATTTTTTGTTGTTTTTACTTTTTAAACTTTTTTGTTAAAAAGTAAGATATGGGGTGGAGCCTGTGGCTCAAGGAGTAAAAGAAGAAAAAAGTAAGATACAACCACAAATATTATCGTAGGCCTACATAAGATCAGGACTATCAATATTACTGAATTCCATCTCCACACTTTGTGCCCTGAAAAGTCTTTACAGGTAATAACATGCATGGAGCTGTCATCTCCTATGACAACAATGTCTGCCTGAGGTTATTTTATAATCATTTTTTAATAATAATAATGATAAATGCATTCTAAATTAATGATTTAAAAGCACAGTATAGTACATACATAGACCAGCAATATTTATTATCATTGCAAATAGCTGCATGTAAGATACTTTGTATGACTGGCAGCCCAGTGGGCTTATTTACACCAATAGTACCATAAACATGAATAATGCATTTGCTATAAAGTTATAACAGACATGACAGTCACTACACATTAATTAGAAATAAGAAAAGCAACTCCACACAAAAAAATATGGGTTTCGGGATACTGTGCAGATCTTCTTCCTTTGAGAAGAAAGCAGCAATATCCCTGAGGGACAATACACATAGTCCCCACACAGTGAATTAAATATAATAAAAATAAAGTGTGTTCCAATATTAATTGCATGTTCTATCACTTTGGAGACTTGGAATGCTCACCTAACCCAAAGGCATGAGAGGCGGTGCTGTGGGAGGATGAGATGCAGTGGGCACCACACAAGTGGATGAAGCCTATCATGAGACGGCTGGAGCACAGCCCACTGGTCTTGTCAGATCACTCCATCACATGGAATATGGAGCAAAGATGGACCGGCAGAAAAGACATCGGGCCCATGGAACAGAAGGCATGAGAAAGACACATAGGCCTACTTTTAGTCTGGAAGGCCAACAGTAATAATGAGCTTCACAAAACGACATTTTATAAAATTGTGCAAAAATTTGGGGACAAGCTCCAGATAATAATAAAGGTTGTTTCCCATTCCTTGTGTATACCTGAGGACCTTAGATATGGCAGGCATTAGCCAAAACAGACTATAGGACTTGACATTTCTGTGCGTCTCCACCACAAAATTATTTTTAACAAATGATTCCATTCTATTGCTCTAAAGGAGTTTCTCAATCTAGGCATTGGAGACATTTTGGTCCATGATTACTTGTTGTGGAGAGAAATTCTGTGCATGTTTAGTAGTACACCTGGCCTCTATCTATTAGACGCCAATAGTATCTCATCAGCTGTGACAACTAAAAATATCTTTAACATGACCGATGTCCCCTGAGGGACAAAATCACTCTTGGGGGTTGAAAACTATTGATCTCAACTGAATCATAAGAAGTTCCACTAATATTAACTGCTTACACTCAGGTTTTAGTGCCTCAATTTATAATGTCACTAAGGTTTAAGGAAACCTTCCAGCATGAAAGAGAGAACTCAAAATGAACACATAGAGAGTAAGAACAATGATTAAAAAAATAAATGAAAGTAAAAAAAGATACTATTTTTTAAACAGAGGTAAAAATAGCAAAGAAAAAAATGGAAGGAAAACCTCCCTTCATTGGGGGACGATAGTCTTTCTATTTAGGGACTCTATTGAGGAAATCTCTGCTTAGAGTAATGAAAGACTATCTGGTATCTTGGGAGACAAATTTTTCTTCCAAGAACAACTAGAAAACATGAATAACTTTTACAAAATCTGTATGAAGGCTTTAAAAGCGATCAAGGCAACAAAGACTTGAAGTTCTGAGATCTAAGAGGAAACAAAAACATAGGAAGTCTGTTGTTTTTTTTTTTTTTGGTGCCTCCAAGAACTAAGAGGCTTGGCTCACAGTGGTCCCAAGTTCAGGACCTACCAAAAATATAGGCCCTGTAAATACCAACTTTTAGTTTAAATCCATAGCCATCTAAATTGGAGACTCCCTAAGAGTACGTGGAAACTGAAAAATTCCCTCTTCAGACTGAAGTCTAGCTCCATCGATCGCCTCAGTCATAGATTGGATTAGGACAATGTGATCCGCCCTAGATTTCTGACAAAAGCAGGAAAATAACATTTTCTAGAGGAAGATAACAACATCAGAAGAGTGAAATTTTTTCCAGAATTTTCATTCATAATGTCTGGTATTTAATTAAAAGATACTTAGTATTCCTGAAGATAAGACAGAATAAGCAAAGAAAGGAAAAAAGAGAGAGAGAGACAATAGAAAAAGATCTCCAAAGGACTCAAATATTATAGTTCATAACACACATTTCAAAAGTATAATTATTGCAACTAAAAATTAGATTAAAGTAGGGCAAATTTCAGCAGAGAACTAAAAACTATAAAAATGAATTTTAAAAGGAAAATATGACTGAAATGAAGAAGTGCATGAGTATGTTTAACAGCAGATTAGACTCAGCTGAAGAGAGAATTAGTAGATTAGAAAACGGGTAAGAAAAAAAATTCACAAACTGAAGCATGAGGAGAAAATTAAAAGGTTGGACAACAGAAAAAAAAGGGTATCAGAAACATACGGACACTGTGAGAACTTTTTTTTGTCTTTAAATTTTATTGTCTGTATTATTAAATTTAATCATGTTTAAGTGGGGTGCCAGCAGGCTATCAGAAGCAGTAGAGATAGTAATCAAGACTTCCCTAAAATGTCACTGATTCAAGAAGTGCTACAAAATCAAAACAATATTCTCATCAAAGAAACCATACCTAAGTACATCATAATAAAACCACTGGAAGAAACAAAGAAAAAGAAAGGGGGAGAAGAGAGGAAAGGAGGAAAGAAGGAAGGGAAGGAACTTAAATAAAGAGGAAAATATAAATTTTTAAACATATTCTCAATAGAAATGAAAATACAGCCTCAAAATTCATGAAGTCTCAATTGACAGAACTTATACAAATCCACAATCATAATGGTAAATACAAAGAAACACATCTTAATAACTGCTACAATAAGGAGACAGTGAGAATACACAGAATTATACCCAAAATTACAGAACTATTGCATGCAGGCACCAGAATTGACCACAGGTGGAGACATTAAGTAAGTCTCAATAAATTTCACACAAATGAAATCGTATTAACAGAGTAGGCTGTGGCCATTGTGAAATAAAGCCAGAAATCAGTAACGCAAAGACAAATTGAAAATCCCAAATATTTAGAAATTAAGCTATAGGCTTTCAAATTACCTGAATGTCAAAACAAATAAATTACACTATATATTAAAAATATGTTTCATTGAATGATGATGAAAATGCAACATATCAAAGCTTGTGAAATGCTGTTAAGATCATGCTCAGAGGGAAATGGATACTCATGAATGCAAGTTAGAAAAGAAAACAAAGTGGAAATCAACAATTTAATTATCCAACTCAAGAAGTTACCACAAAAAAGGCAAAAAATCAAAGATAGAATCAATTAAAACAAAAGTAGAAATCAATGAAATGGAAAACAAACACAAACTAGAATAAACAAGACCAAATACCTGTAGCGTGGAGTTTTTTAAAAGGCTAATGAAATTGACAACCCTCTAATAGGACTGATCAAAGAGAGAGAAGACACAAATTTAAATGATTAGGGATGAAATAGGGGATGTTCCCAATTCTTCAGTTATTAAAAAAAAAAATGTTGCTGAGTAGATTTAATCAAGAACTTTTATTGCCCTCTTTTTCAGGATGACGTTTGCAAATACGAACCTACAAAAACACAGCAATAAAGCAAAAATGAAGAGAACGTAGGACCCAGAAATCATAGTATCCACTCCAGGAGAGCAGAGAAGAGAGAGAATTCCCATCAACCTCGTGATGGCAGGAGAGGGCAGCCGTCTAGATGGGAGCTGAGGGAGAGGCTGGGGAGCGGCGTGTGCATCTTCTTAGAGACATCTCTGGGTTCTCTGGGGTGAGAGCAATCGATGGAAGGTTGCTCTCACCCCATTGGAAAAGCAAGGAACCACGAAGCTCCAGGAAAAGGGAAACATTATAAAAAAGGAAATGTCATTGCAATGCATGGCCTGGCTCTGCATGAATAATATTTTTCTACTCGTAATGTTTTATGACAACTAAAATGGTCTTGTAACCACAGTGGGAGCAACTCTTAGGGAAATGATACGATGCAAAACTACAGCTGCATCTTCCATAACAGGAAATCAGTTGATACTTCCCATAACGAATAAACCAAAAACACTACTATAGGGATATCATTTAAGAATATATGCCAATCCAGAAGAAACTACTCAACAAAGTAGATATAATTCAAACCAGGGAGTGAAAATGAAAGCAGGGCCTGGATTAGGGAACTCTTCCATGGTTTGGGGGTAATATTTATGGCTATGAATAACCTTTGCAATATAGTACTTTTTTACAAATTATTACAAAATGACATGGACAGTAAAGTCATTTTTGAATATATATGTGCCTATGCTTACATAAGTACATATATATATAAATCCATCATAAAAAGAACCCCAAAGCTTGTACAATAGGCTCAACACCTGCAGTTCAGTGGTTAGGACGCTAGCCACATGCACCAGGACTGGTGGGTTCCAACCCGGACCCCAGAATGCTAGACAAACAAACAAACTAAAAACAGCCGGGCGTTGTGGCGAGTGCCTGCAGTCCCAGCTACTTGGGAGGCTGAGGCAAGAGAATAGCTTAAGTCCAAGAGTTTGAGGTTGCTGTGAGCTGTAACTCTACTGAGGGTGACAAAATGAGACTCTACCTCAAAAAAAAAAAAAAAGAAAAGAAAAAAGAAAGAAAGAAAAAAAAAAAAACAGCAAACCTTGTACAATAGAGATCTGTGGGAGGATTCCCCCCACCCCCGGGATCTGTATTTCCTAAGTTTCTACAATAGACATATATGGTTTTTGTAATAATCAAACATTTTTAAACTTTTATAATGAATAAAAACATCAGCATGATTGGGTAAACATTCTCAAGAATGGATCAAAATAACTTCAAATGATCATTTTATACCCATCAGCACACACTCATTTTCGGATGAAGAAATGTATGTATGACCTAGGTAAAAAAAAAAAAAATTACAGGGAGACATGAGTAAATTGAGTTAATTCTGTAACTAGGGAGTTACAAAAGGAATTTGCACCTAGTCAGTGATCCATTCCTTCCCCAACTCCTACCCCGGCTGTGAAGAGCCCCTGTCTCCACACAGCGCCTGCTCACAGAGGCTGTGCAGCATCGGTCAGATGGAAAATAACCACCCTTCCCCGCTGCTGATGACTTTGGAAAGGAGCAAGAAGGGAAGATCACACCTCATGAATCTCAGAACTCCATGTGAATCCCATATTCTGAGTCCCAATACACTTGTAGGTCTAAACTTTTGGAGTTTGGAGGTTTTCCCCTTAATTTTACCCCAGAAGTTCATATTCAGGAAAACCTACACAAGAGTGGTACTACAGAAGATGACTTAGAGGCTGGCGGAGGTCTGGAGGCTTCCCAGGTGGGCATAGGTCACGATTTGTCTTTGGCAGTGTTGGGCCAGAGATGAGATGATGAGAATCATTAACTGTACTTTGCTAAGAAAAATGTGTTCCAGCTCCATCCATGTAAATATGAAAGAGGTAAAGTCACCATCTTTCTTTAAGGCTGCATAATATTCCATGGTGTACATGTACCACAATTTATTAATCCATGCGTGGATCGATGTGCACTTGGGCTTCTTCCATGAATTAGAAATTATGAATTGGGCTGCAATAAACAATCTGGAACAGGTATCTTTGTTGTAATGTGATTTTTGATCTTCTGGGTATATATCAAGTAAAGGAATTATAGGATCAAATGGTAGGTCTATTTTTAGAACTCTGAGTATTCTCCAAACGTCTTTCCAAAAGGGATGTATTAGTTTGCATTCCCACCAGCAATGTAGAAGTGTTCCCTTTTCTCCACATCCACGCAACATCTCTGGTTTTGGGATTTTGTCATGTGGGCTAATCTTACTGGAGTTAGATGATATCTCAAGGTAGTTTTGATTTGCATTTCTCTGATGATTAAGGATGGTGAACATTTCTTCATGTGTCTGAAGGCCGTGTGCCTGTCTTCTTTAGAGAAGTTTCTCTTCATATCCTTTGCCCATCCTGAGATGGGATCACTTGTTCTTTTCTTGCTAATACGTTTGAGTTCTCTGTGGATTCTGGTTATTAAACCTTTGTCGGGGCATAACCTGTAAATATTTTCTCCCATTCTGAGGGCTGTCTGCTTGCTATACTTACTGTGTTCTTGGCTGTACAGAAGCTTTTTAGTTTCATCAGATCCCAGTAGTGTATTTTTGATACTGCTTTAATTGCCTGGGGGATCCTCCTTATAAAGTATACGCCTAGGCCAATTCTTTCAAGAGTTTTCCCTGCACTTTCTTCTAGTATTTTTATAGTTTCATGTCTTCAGGTTAAATCTTTAATCCAGTGTGAGTCTATCTTCATTAGTGGTGCAAGATGTGGGTTCAATTTCAGTCTTCTACAGGTCACCAGCCAGGTCTCCCAACACCATTTGTTAAATAGGGAGTCTTTCCCCCCTGAATATTTTTAATTGCCTTGCCGAAGATCAAATAGTGGTAAGTAGTTGGGTTCATCTCTTGGTTCTCTATTCTGTTCCAAACATCTACCTCTCTGTTTTAATGCCAGTACTACGCTATTTTGATCACTATCGAAGCAAACATCACCTTGATCCCTAAACCAGGAAAAGACCAAACAAGAAAACAAAATTATAGACCAATATCACTAATGAATATTGATGCAAAAATATTCAATAAGATCCTAGCAAACAGAATCCAGCAACACATCAAACAAATTATACACCACGAGCAAGTGGGCTTTATCCCAGGATCTCAAGGCTGGTTCAATATACCTAAATCTATAAATGTAATCCAGCACATAAACAAATTAAAAAACAAAGACCATATGATTCTGTCAATTGATGCAGAAAAAGCTTTTGATAATATCCAGCATCCTTCATGATCAGAACACTAAAGAAAATTGGTGTTGAAGGGACTTTTCTTCAACTGATAGAGGCCATTTACAACAAACCCACAGCCAATATCGGATTGAATGGAGTCAAATTGAAACCATTCCCATTTAGATCAGGAACCAGACAAGGTTGCCCATTGTCTCCATTGCTAGCAATATTTACTATGTTCTTGGTGGTGCAGAAGCTTTTTAGTCTCATCAGATCCCAGTAGTGTATTTTTGATACTGCTTCCGTTGCTTTGGGGGCCCTCCTCATGAAGTATTCGCCCAGGCCAATACTTTCAAGAGTGTTCCCCACACTTTCTTCTAGAATTTTTATAGTTTCATGTCTTATGTTTAAATCTTCAATCCAGTGTGAGTCTATCTTTGTTAATGGTGAAAGGTGTGGGTTCAATTTCAGTCTTCTACAGGTCGCCAGCCACGTTTCCCAGCATCATTTGTTAAATAGGGAGTCTTTTCCACACTGAATGTTTTTAACTGGTTTGTCAAAGATCAAATAGCGGTAAGTATTTGGGTTCATCTCTTGGTTCTCTATTCTGTTCCAGACATCCACCTCTCTGTTTTTGTGCCAGTACCATGCTGTTTTGATCACTATCGATTTATAGT